>VXBW01006614.1:866789-884803 GCA_013400375.1 Thinocorus orbignyianus
TTCTTTTTTTTTTTTTTTTTTTTTCTGTACTGACCATCAGTGATGTACTTCTGGATATTTTGCAACAAGTGATGGGAGTAGTTAAAATAATGACTTGACTTTAAGCATAAATACATATCCCGCTAGCTCAGAAATTCCAATAGGGTGCTAAAGAATTGTAGGTGGTTTTGTAAGTTTTCCAGCTTACAGAAAAATAATTTCTTGAACAGCTTTTTTTATATTATTATTATTTGCAAGAGAAGCTAAGGCTGTGAAAGATGTGCTACTACATTATCATTAGCAATATTGCAAGTACCACCCAATTGCTTTGTTGTGCCTTATACCACCGGAATACTGTGTTTAGAAGCCTTAAAAATTAAAGCCAAGAACAGGAGAGAGTTTACATGTCTCACCCTACAGACATATGCTCAGTGCAGGTTCAGGGCAAAGAGCTCAAATACTTTTTGTGATTTAGAACTTTACCTCACTGAGGAGCACAGATGTCTCTCCTTATTAGCATACAATGTTCACTTTAAAAATCATTGTACACAAAGGCCTATAAAATAAAAAACCATACTTTGAACATGAAATAAATTTTGATGTAGGTAGGGAGAAAGGGGAAATCACATTCAAGTAACAGTTGGTTTTTACCATTTCTAAAAGTTGTGATCACTTGGTTTCTAGGAGATAGTGCCTAAATTCCAATCCTGCTTGGTGGCTTAGACATTGTAAAACCAACTAAGAGACCTCACTGACTTCTAAATACCTTCCCTGATAGTGTTTACTGTCTTCCCTTGGCTCACCAGAAACCATCCCAAACACACAGTTCTGAGAGTAAGACATATCCAGCTCTTAGTTCTAAAAAAATCAGGTTTATTTCTGGGAAAGTTTATCAATTCATTCTGCAAAATGAATGAAAATATACCATTTAAGGAAAAGAAAAACAAAGGTGAACTACAAATGCAGAAACAGAGTGCAGTCTTATACTTCAGTTATATTATGGAAACATGTTGGAGAAATATGCTGACTGTGGCATCTTTCAGATACGTGTATATGAGAGTAATTCCATTCATTGTTTTAAAAATCAAGACTTTCTATGAAACGTTAAATTGTGTCTGAGAGTACCACCTCCACATAAAACATGTTGACTGCAACATATATTGGTAAGAACCTGAATTCTGACATTCTAAATATGATGGCATTTTGTTGGGATATACTAACCACTATTTTGTAAATAAACCACTAAGGCTAACCACTATTTTGTAAAGAAAAAAGATATTCTAAACATTAACAAACAGAAAGAAGCAGTAGTATTTCTCAGTAAGGAAAAAAATCACCCTCAATTTTTATTATTTTACATTGATTGTTGCATTATTTAAATCCTGAAACTGTTTCTATCTTCTTGGACATAGAAGCATTTTACTGATTTATTTTTTTTTTTTTAAGTTGAATAAGTTCTGCTTTCAATTATATTTTATTATCAAAGGTGGTGCAAAGTCTTTGAAAAAGTTAATTAATGCCTACAGAAATAATTGATCCTTTTCACCAATTTTTGTTTCAAAAGCTATCTATAGTAATGGATTGTCAGTAAGAGAAGAAGGATCTTACTTCTTGCAGGTGAAAAGTATTTTTGTATTTTATTCCATTTCAGATGTGTCACTTTAAGTTCACTTATTAAGTGTTCTCCAGCTGTACGGATTTTTCTGTAGTAGAACACCTTTTATTTGGTGTTAATGTACAGTCTATATACAGGTGTTTATCTATACATTTGCAGATAGTGCTTTTACACTTCACTGAGAAATTTGTCCCTAAGGAATTTTCAAAAGAAAAAGTTTTAATGACAATAGTGCAGTTTTGTAATATTCTTCCACAACGGGAAGGTCTTCCAGCTTTATGGCAAGAAGATTTCAATCCTATGAAAGGAGAATTTTAGTATTTGTTTATGAGGTAGGCAAAAACTGTAGTGATTGTCTTTGTATGGCCACTCACTCTCTTTTTTCTTCTTTTTTTTTTTTTTTTTTTTTTTTTTTTTTTTTTTTTTTTTTCTTTTTTTTTGTTCCTCAGTATGAAATTGTAATGTAATCAAATTAGATCTATGCTACGTATTCATTTTCTGGCAGATATCAGTGTTGGTTGGATTGCTAGTGCTCTAGTGCTGTGAGTGAACTGCTCTGTTGAATTGTTCAGAGTAACTTTATATTGTATTGCAATGCTCACCAACTACAGCAGATGGTTTCCCACTACCAGTCTGAATAAACCTAGTCTGAACTCTTCAGTTTGAGTACTGATGAAAAATAGCATCTGTGGCAAACACATGAGTGTAGAGCAACTCCAGTTTAGGAATAGGATTGGGAATAGTTCATCAATCAGCTGCTTCTTTGACTGTGAAAGTAATTTAGAGGGGTTGAAATTCTGCAGCTCTTCAGATAGGATATGGCTGGTTAACCTCCTTTGTCTTGAGTAAGACAAGTTCTAAGTTTCTTTGTTGAACTTCTCATTGCTTCTTCAAACAAACAACCTACTTCTTCAAACAAAACAAAATAAAGGCCTGACTGTTCTTCTTCTAAAAGTGCTATACTACTTGTCAGTCCATTATCAAAGCACTTATCAAAGGCTTCTGCCAGAGGCAGAGAATGATTTTCTAGAAATATCTACAGCTCTTTCATCTTACAAAAGTGAAGTGGGATGGACCTTTGGCTTCCAGAATGTACTGAGAAATGTATGCTATGAGCTACTCAATAAGTGAAGTATGTAAATGCCTGGCTGTCCTTGTTCTGGTAACCCTGAGAAACAAACGATAAACTGAATACGTGCAGCTGCCACCTCTTCTGCTACCCAAGCTTGTAATAAACATTTTGTCACAGGCAGTATATAGTAATAAAAAATGCTGTTTCAGCATGTGGGCACTGAGTCTGGAATTGCACATGGTTGAATATTACAGGAAAGACTCTTTATTAGTTTGTGTATTTAATTTTCATACTCTCAGCCATAAAGAATGCTTAAGCACAATATTGAGCACAACGACTTAGATATTCAAAGGGCTTTCAAAGGCTTTAGATTTCCATACTAATGAGGTGTACAAAATGAGACACATTGTAAACTTAGTCCTGAAATTAACCTTATGAAATAGAGATATGCTCATTCTTCACATCTGCAACTTTTTTGGTGTCAGACACAGTAACACTTCATCATGAAAACCCAAAGCTGCTGGGAGTCTGTATGATTTTAGTGTTGGATTGTATTAAAAAGCTACAACAGCATGAATTTTGTGATTTATTAGTAAGCAATTCAGGTTTTAAGAAAATGTGATTGTTACAGAGGTCTAGAAATTCCTTTGAAAAAAATTTAAGCTTGTAAGAATATATGGTGTCCTAAATAACAGGATGAATGAAGAAGAAAAAAAACCCAAAACCTTGGGAAAAAAAAAAATCATTATATATGAGAGAATGAATATGAGAGAATAAGAGAAATATGAGAGAGAAATATCAGAGATAAAGAGCAAAATTTTCAGGGCTGTTCTGGAAATACATTCTATTCAGTACTGAACTTAGGACTAATCCAGCTATGCATGAAAAATGTAAAGTTCAGAAAATGATAACATTTGAGTTTGGGCAGATAGTTTGCAGTTAGATTACAGTCAGAAATTACTACCACAAATGTTTTATTCCAATTTAAATCCTGTACCATTAACAGAAGAAGCCATTGAAAGGACAGGAATAACAAACAGGAAATAAAGTTTTGCTAACTAAAATTATAAGAATAAAATAAATTTCATTGAACTGAACCTTTATATAAACTTTATTTTGTCTTTTATGATATTCTGGGATCTCACTTGACTAAAAAAAATATTATTTTGCAATTTCACGCTGATGAGTGGCCTCCAGGTCTGACCAGCTGTGTCTTCCTTAAGAAAAATCAACTTAACATAATCCTGAAAAGTCTTAGCATCTCCTGCAGAGTTTTGAGTATCATCAATACTCACTGAAACAGAAATAAATCATAACTGTGAATGTTCAGCACCTTTCAGGAAAATGCTTATAAATATTAATGCTGTATATTAAAATGCTTGCATTCTTAAATTTATATGTGATGTGCATAAATCATAAGGAATCTTTAACTATCAGATAGATTGAATACTTTCACAGATGGAAGAACAATCATGAAATACATTTGAAACCACTGTAAGGAAAAAGAACTGAAACAGCGAATGAAACAAAAAAAAAAAAAGAAAATTAGTGAATAACTAACATTCAAGAAAATATTCTAATTTCTGTTTGCATAGAGGAATGAAAACATAGCTGGTAAGGGGAGAACTTATTGTTCTGGAAAAATTTCTAGTGAGATTATGAAAAATAGATATACTGATAATCATGAGATTCATATCTCAGAAGTATGGAGGTACTCTGAAAAAGGTACAGAAAATTCTGTGTACTTAACCTCAATCTTCTGGCTGTTGAACTTCTCACTTCAAGAAAGGTATGAGCCAACTGAAAGTAGGTCAAAAGAGATTAACGGGCATTATCAACATCTTTTACCTGAGGCTGATTGATTTAGTTGGTCTACAGAGCATGAGGAGGGGATGTAGTATGAAAATAGTTTTCAGTTCAATTATGCAATAGATTGCAAAGATATAGAGACTTGCCCGTTTCATGAGTGACAGGATAGGACAGGGTAGGATAAAACAAGACAAGATAAGAAATAAAATAAAATAATAATGTGCTTAAATTGCAGAAAGGAAGACAGAAAATTTTAAAAGAAAAAGAATACAACCATCACGTTAAAATAGTGAAATAATAATAGTAATTATAATAATGAAAATAATAACAACAACAAGAGAATGCTTGAGAAAACTGTGGAGTGTGACATCACTGGAAAATAAATAGAAAAAGTGAATGTTTTCTAAGACAGAAACTAAAGTAAATGACCTTCTGTCATTGTATATTTTTCTAGGCCTATGATTCACCCACCCCAAAAGCTAGATGGTTTCCCCTGATAACAGAAAAAAAAAGGTATCAGAAATTATACATAGAATTCAGTGATTTTTCCACCTGATTCAGCAAAGCATAGCTGTTAGTAATCAAAACAAATCTAGTTTCTTGAGAGGAAAACAAAAAGTCCTTTCACCTTGAAACACTTCTAGTGATGTATTCTTCAATACTTTTTCTTGCAGACAATAGGTATACATTAGTCTGCTGTTAACTTCTTTTACAATTATGGGATCAACCTAAGAAAACAAGCATTGTTTTCATTCCACTTTCTGTAGTAATTAGATATAACATTGAAATATTCAGTCAGAAATAGTGAAAGGGCCCAGCTTTAGAAAACATAAGAAGCAGTCATTGCAACTGTCTTTATTGCTGAAAAACTGCTCACATAAACAATAAAGAAGAAAATTAATAGGTCAGATACTCATCAATAAGTTGTCTACTAAGGGACAAAAGCAGGCAACTCCATGAAGGCAATACAAATAAACAGCGCTTTCAAAAGAAATTCAGAAGAAAACAATAGTTTTATACTTGCCTCTACATCCTGGAAAAGAAGAAAATTTCACTTTTTACATAAGCAGAACCAAGGTTATAGAGCTGTAGTCTCATCTGGATTTTCAGTAACTGTTTATTGCCTAAGACAGTTGGAAAAGCTGTTTTACCCTGCTGGTTCCAGCTGGCTCAGTCTAATGGCAGAAGCTCCTCAATAACCCACTCAAACTCTGTCAGAGAAGTTCAGTAGTTGGAAGTGCCATCTTCAATATCATACTTCAAAATAAGTTCTTTTTTAGTGTACTGTGAAAGACAGCCAACATTTCTGAATTTTACCTAGGGGGATGTGAAACTACTTGATGGCATGTAACTTGAGATAGGTAATGCAAAGACTAGCACTTAAAAAATCAGTGGAAATGGCAAATTGATGAAGAAAGACAATGATAATAGTCAGCCAGGGTCCACATAGCCATGTTAAAGTCTTCAAGCAGTAGAGTGGCAACCAGAAAAAGCTTCATTCATACTCTGGTACATAATACCTCCCTTGTAAGCAAAAAATAAGCACTTCCATACTTAGGTAAAGTACCTTTGAATATAATAGGAGTAACAATAGGAGTACACGAAACCAGAATATACCTGAATAATAATAATAATAATAGACCAAAACATTTTTTTTTCCCTTTTATATTTAGGATATAAAAGTTCTAGCTATTCTGGGGTTGGAAATATCAGTACATTTCTCGGATTTGCAATTCTTTGATTGAGAGGTTAACAGTTTAACCTTTCAGACACAATATCAGAAGTCCAATACTGAATGTTTTAATATTTAATTATGCTTTGTCATTGCACAATAGCAAGGGCAGCAGAAAGGTGAGGTTACTAAAGCAATAAGCACATGTAAGAATAAAAATCAGGAAAACACAAAACTGGCACAAACAGAAATAGTCATAGAATCATAAAATGGTTGGAGTTGGAAGGGACTTTAAAGATCACCAAGGTCCAACCCCCCGCCATGGGCAGGGACACCTCCCACTAGAGCAGGTTGCTCAAAGCCCCAAATTGAAGTGGCTGATGAAATCATTCTGATTTTGAAAATGACAACTTTCCTGACATCTTTCTGAGTTGATAAAAAAGGGATTTCAGGGGATTCTATATCCTGTGTTTCATATCAAAATATAATTTCTTTAATAATAATACAGTAATATTATTTTTATTAAACCATTTTTTAACTGGATCATTATACCATGAAACTTCTCAGAATACCAACTTCTATTCTATTGTGCCCACTGTTTTGTTCGCATTTTTGTTTTCACTTTTACAGATCTCAGAACAAGTTGAACACATCTCAGTAAAGCAATTATTGTAGGAAAACAATTGATATTCTATAGATCACTCCTGTAATCATGGAATGGACCTTTTTCGGTGTGTTATGTATGTAGATATATATACACACACACATACCAAATCCTTCTGTTTACTGGAGGATTATTTTTTTTTTTAAAGACATTAATTTAAAACATTTTCTGTTTATTATCAACACAGTAATTTGAGAATTCATTAAAACAGAAATTAACACAATCCTATAACTAACTTTTACTTGTAAATTGAGTTATTATCTATCTAAAACAATGTTTTGAATATCACAGCAATGGCATTGGTTTATTAATAGTGATTTACAAGAAGCATAGCACTGTCAATAGCATTTCCCCATATGTTCTTTCTTCAACAATTTAAAATATTATGAATTAAAGATTTGAAGGTGTTACAGTTCACAGGCGTCACAGGATTTTGTTTTGTTTTGTTTTTCTTTAATAATCAGACCATGATACAGTCATTTGCAAACAAGTAATGAAATGTATAGCTTGCAATAATCATATTCAACTTAAAATCATGTTACTTAGCATGATCAAAGACTTAGACCATTCACAATCTAGAATCATTTCCTTAGTAGGATGGAGTATCGTGGCCTCATTAAAGACAATAGCATATTTGTTATATATATTTTAGGGTTTTGCCAAGTTGTGTTAAATGAATACTATCTCACCAACCAGACCAAATTTTTTTTTTTTTTTCTTTTTAATTTTTTTCTTATTTGTAGAAAGAGATCTCTTTTTTCTTCTTCCAGGTCAGAAACATATTTCATTGGTTATGACAGGTGTTAGGCCCAATATACTGCACATGCTAAAATACAAAAGAGGAATTAAATCACTTCAACCTTGTAAATCAGCTTAAGAGTTTTGAAGGTGATAGAGTCAGTGTTAAAGCCACTGTGTGCATACACTTACTGAATTCTTGGCACAAATATGTCTATCTTGCAAAATAACATTGGCTAGAATGTTCTCTCCTTGAATGTTCGCTTTTCCAAAACACATATATCTACTTCCAATAGAAATTTTCCTTTTTTTTTTTTTCTCCCACTAACAAATATTTTTAATAGGGATGAGAGAAAAAGCTTCAGTTCATCAAATGAGCAGTTTAACTATTTAAAAATTCTGCCTCAAATAAAAGAGAATTTTAATGGTTTGAGAAAATGGTAAAAGAACCTAAAATACATGATAAGAAGCATCACCTTATAATGGATTTTCATGTTTTTAAAGGTTGAAATATTGCTTGAAATATGCTGCTACATATCTAGTTTCCAATCCTTTTTCCCAATAAGATGGAAATGCAATGTTACGTATCACAGAAGTTCATACAATTTTTAAAATATTTTATTTAGAATTTGACAGATATTTGATATGGTAATGAATTCGGTAAGTTAATTCCACATGTTGTCTTTCATCAGTTCAATATCCTTGCTTTTATTTATGCTGAGTAATAGAACAATTCAGAAAAAAAAAATTAGTGTATTTAATATATTTAATAATATTTGGCAGATGCTTTATTAAAGTTATCTAAAAGACAAGCTAACATTTCATTAAGGACTACAATTAACTTTAGGTCAGAAATATATCTGAATAGCTAAAACTATTTCTTTCTACTACAGACTTTCTCACTTTTTTAATTCATATAAGACCTGCACGCCTGTCATATAATGCTAACATTGTTTAGCACAGTTTATTTAATCTTCTTCAGCCTAATAATTTCAAATTCACATTGTCTAATGGAAACAGAGAAAAGACAAAATTTACATGTAATGGATCCAAATTTGCATGTAATGGGTCCAAAAGAAGAGCAGAGATGGCCAAAACTAGAAAGTCATCTTCTATCTGTAACATTATTCTAGGTATATTCTACAATCTTTTTTTTTTTTTATATTTTTTTATGTTTTTTTTTAAATTTTTTTTTTTTTTTTTTTTTTTTTTTCTGGTTTACTGTTTCTGATAACTATGTATTGAATAGTTCTACTAAGTTGGTTCTTTGAAGTAGAGACTTTTGTAATTTCTTAATTACATTATTATTTCAGGTAGGAAATATTGCTCTTATTTTTAAATTATTTTTAAATTAAAGCCTCAAATTCAGACTTTGAAACATATCTGATTTGCTGAGATAACATGTCCATCGAAGATGTAATTATTTTCTCTTGTCTTTATGATTTAGAAGGAGAAATGTTGTTTGTTTAATTACATGCGTCCCATGAGTCTTTTCTAATGTCTGGCATTCACTACAAATAATAATTTGGATTTCCTTTTTCTTCCTACTGTGGATCTCAAGTATATGGAGACTTCATTTCTCTAGGTACTGAATACTGATTATCATTACTTATTATAAATAGTAATCTCTTTAATACCAAAGAGATTGAAACTCTATTTTTTATTTTCTTGCCTACTTTTTTTAAATCTAAGTAAAGAGTTGTAGCAAGATTTTTAGTATTATTATTTCCAAGAGACTGCTAGATAAGATTTTACAATGATTACTAATTTTTATTGCTTTAACTCGAGCTACTCCAGCCACCAGTCTCTCTGGATTACTCAGAACAAAATGATGTTGGACTGTTTTACTTCCCTTGGGCTATTTTAGCAAATAGCTAAAGGGGTTCAGAAAATAGCTTAAGGGGTTGAAAAATGTCTTCTCAAAACTCTGTTATATTCTGACATTAAATCAGTTTGGATTTGAGTTGCTGTCATAACTTATTTAAAGATAATAGGTATTTTTAAATACTAATTGCATGAGATCCAGACCACCAATTTTAAATGGCATCACTGGGGTTGCAATAACTTTTTAAAATTGTGGTTGAATAAAGCAGTCCAGATAGACAGCCGAAATTAGGTTCCCCATCACAGTGTATATGTAAAGTCTAAAGTAAAATGCAGCACTGCTTTATCATGAAGTGTGGGAATACTGACCATCATTCACCAGCATATTGAAGGTAAGCACAGGCAGACAGCGCCCAAGCAGGAAGAAATTAAAGAGTTTCAAGAGCAAATTAGAAAATTTTAATGTTAGCAAACACTTACTTGGATTTTAGATGTTTCATTCAAGGCTACATATAAGAATTTAAATTCATACTGCTGAATTATAGAATTTTAGCTGAACCCACCCACCTTCATCATGCACTTTCTGGAGGTGACAGAAGCAGATCTCTGCATGCAGACAGCAATTCAGTTCCCATGTTGTCACAGGCCTGAAATACCAATAAAATAAGTGAAACTTTGTAGACATCTGCCTAGTTTGAATTAATTAGAGGTTTCTGATATGCACTGGAAAAACAAATCACAAATACTTATGATAAGGCCTATCTCAAAGCACTACTGGTGAGGTCTGGACTATGCCTTCAATGTACTAATGCTTTAGACATACATAGGAGGGGGAAAAAAAAAAAAAAAAAAAAAAAGGAGTTAAGACGCTGTGTAAATATAGCAATANCTATTAAAAACTTTACTTCCTTGTGACTTAACTGTGGAATAAAACCAGTGGGTAATAGGAACCCCAGTAGCACCTTTTAAGAGGCTTTTAGATACACAGAAAATTAGTAAGTTGGTCAGGAGTGATATCATCAATGAGGTCATTGGTGTCTAACCATCTAAGTTAGAAAAGCAACAAGAACTGAACACAATAGTGCCTTATTATGGGGAACATCCAATATAGGTATCCAACACCCTGTTTATCCCACAGTGGAACTTCTGGACCACCTGACATGTTGAATGACAGCTAGAGAGTGTCCTCTCCCCTGGGTCCACATTGTTGGTCACAGCTGAAGGTCTTTGTCATCACCAACTCAGAATTTAGTGATCTCACTTACCGGTGTCCTTCTGAGAGAGTTTCTGATGGTTTCAATGATTTCTGCGTAAAGTGTATTGTTAATTGTCTACAGGTACACATAATTGCCTCTCTTGGTTACTGAGCATAGTCCTAAGTGTGCTGAGCTTCACAGAACTTGTAATATAGAACTTTCCAGATGAAATTCACATTATGGACACAATTTTCTTGATATTGTATGATATGTGTATACATTACATAGAGAGGAAGAAAGCTATATGCAGAATTTTGATTAAAACCTTTAAATCATTTTCTCTGGCTCTCCTGATAACTAGCTTTGCAATTTAGTGTCTGTCTTGGTTATGTTCTCAGCAGGTTATTAACAATTAATTAGCAATACATCTCAAATGCTCTTTGTGCTACTGTACTAATTGCATGGCACCAGAATGGGACTACACTTGGTAAATAAACTGTAGCCATAACCATTTGTTTCAGATGATACATTTACACAGTTTACGTATATTTTTCATGTTATATTTCAGTCTTTACCCAGAGTTACAGCCAGGAAACATAAAGACTATTTATGAGCTTTGGGTGAAACTATTCAACTGTTACACAACAGATAAAAAATTGAAGAATTTTGTTTATGTTGTATCCCTCTCTTATAATTCCCCTCAAGGATTTCCCCCCTTTCATTCTCACTCTATGTCCAAAATCTTGTTCTTTACAAGGAATTGAGGAAAAATCACCTCCCAAGTAATTGCTGCATGATTAACGTAAAGAAACAAAACCACAGATTCTGAGCAGAGTCAAAATGAAAAGACAAGTAAAAGCAAAGCACCCAAATTTTTTTCATATACAAAGTAGTAATATAGGTAAGTGCTACACATAAGCATTCAACAATAAAAGTTACACTGCAGCACCCCTCTAATAACATTTGATTTATGAGACATTGTATTACAGGATGGCAATAGCACAGAGAATAAACTTTTATATTTCCTGTGAGACTGAAAATCATCAGGTTCTTCTATATTTTTAAGTTATATAAAAACACTTAATCCTCAGCTAGACCAATTTATGTCTCTTTAGAAACAAGAATTGTAGAAACAGATGCAAATGATGTGCAGAATTAGATATAGGAAACTGATAATTAAATTGAAAATTCCATTCATTCAGTTGCCTCAGGATTTATATAAGACTTGATGAGTTTGTGTCTGTATCTAGTTGGTAAGCTAATTCTTAAACACTTGAGATGATAGAATACAGAGGGATCATAACAGTGTAAATAGTCAAATATTGTTCACAGATTAGAACTACTTCTGACTTTGTTTTTGCTAAACTGCAATGCAGAATACAGAGTTTTTCAAAAAATAAAAGCAGCCCTTTTTGGACTGTTTTGTCAACCTTTAAATGGAAGAAACTTGGAATATTCTCCAATTTAAAAAAAAAAAAAAAAAAAAAAAAAAAAAAAAAAAAAAAAAAAAAAAAATTAAAAAAAAAAAAAAAAAAAAAAGAAAAGAACCAACAAAAACCATTGTATAACACAAAATTAAACAATTTATCTTTTTGAAGAAAGAAAGAATTATGGTTCACATGGAAATCATAAAACATACTAATTTGGCAGTACAGAATACAAATTACAGGAAAATTCATTTTGGTACATTTTTTGGTATCTGAAGTGGAGTGATTTGAATTTCCTTCTATTAAACTTGGCTGGCTGCCGCGTGCCTACCAAGCTGCTCTGTCACTCTGCCTCCCCAGCAAGACAAGGAAAGAAATAAGTTGAAAAGCTTGTGAGTCAAGATAAGGAGAAGATCACTCACCAGTTACCATCATAGGCAAAACCAGCTTGACCTGGGGAAAATTAATTTAATGTGTTGCCAATTAATAGCAGAGTAGAACAGAAAGAAATAAAAACTTTAAAAAAAACATCATTTTTTCCCAGGCTCCACTTCACTCATGACTCTTCTACTTTCTCCCCCAAGTGGCACAGGGGAAAGAGAAATAAAGGGGTTTCAGTCAGCTCATAACACTTCGTCTCTGCCATTCCTTCCTCTTCATGCTGTTACCTTACTCCGGTATGGGTCCTGATCTTTTCTCACATCAGCCACCCTGCAAGCTTTGCCCCACCTAACATTACTGTATAAACCCCAAAATAATTGCACTAATTATGTTTAGGATGGTTGTTTTTGTGGCATGTTTTTCTGTATAATTACAGTGACTCAGATAAGAGAACACCTTTACTTCACTGCAAGTCAGCTGGTACTCATTACAAACAGTCATGGCAGTACCTGACCATTCTTGTTCTTTAATTAAAGCTTCAAAGGAGAAACAACAGGATTGTTTTGGGAAGAGTGAAGAGGGAGGTATAGAGTGCAGAGTTAAACCAGCTAAATGGGGAAAATTAATTAAAAAAATATTAGAGTCATGGTCAAAGGGAGAAAATAGAAATAGAAGCAGATGCCACGTGTGACAACAGTGAAGGGACTGCACAAATGTAGAAAGAAGGCTGGAGATATTGTCTAGCTAACTTATTGCAGAGCAAGTTTAGTCTGCGCTGGACTTTCTGAATGCTCCTATCTTCCTTTATGCTTACTCTTAGCTACTGGAATTTCTGGCCTGTTTGTCTTTTTCTTCCCAGGCTGGAGAGAAAAAAATATAACATTTATGTGTGTAGAGGAAGGATGGCTGGTTATTTCCCAATTTAGTATTTTTTATTTTTATGTAAAGTGAAGACAATGATTGGACTTGGACTCCATTTTAGTTTTTCCTCCTTATTGTGCTATTCTGTATGTTAGCTTTTCCAGAAGATGTTCCTCCTGGCTGAACTTTCTGGTGCCTTTTCCTTTGTATTTTAGTATAAATAAATACAGAATAAAGCTGTGTCTATTTTTAAATTGGAAACAGAGAACTTATGTTTTGGTTTCTGAAGGTTTTCACCTCCTTGTTGAAGGAATAGAATTTTCAAGCATTCCAAGGGGAGTCAAAAATTTTGACACCATCACAGTTTGAAAGGCAATAACAACTGATGTGAAAACTTTTACTTATTTAGGTAGTGAGGCTAGTAGATTAAAGCAATGATGATTTACAAGCGTTACAGAATATTTGCCTAGTAGAAAATAACACATCAGTTAAATCAACTACATATGAAGTTGTACAAACAAGTAAGAGTATCAGAGTCTATAGTAAAATGGATCAATGCTACTGCTGATGACAACAGTATCCTGAGTTCACTACCCATAGAAAGAACGTATTTCTTTTCCTTTCTCCCTTTCTCCTTCCTTCCTTCCTTCCTTCCTTCCTTCCTTCCTTCCTTCCTTCCTTCCTTCCTTCCTTCCTTCCATCCCTCCTTCCTTCCTTCCTTCCTTCCTTCCTTCCTTCCAACTTTCCATGAAGTCAAATGCAGATATACTTTTGTTTCATAAAATCTGAAATTATTTTCATGACTCCTGAGTCATAGAAGGATGTCATAATGACATTCAAAACTACTTAGCATTTCCCAAAAGTATTCCCGAAAGGGCCACTATGATTTTTTTTCTGTTTACTTCAATGAGAACAGAACAACAGCAATTCTGAGAATGTTTGAAGATCCCAGAAATGGTGGTACAACCTACATGAACCCAGGCCACAGAAAGCATTAAAATGTCTTATGAACACTATTTCTGGAATAAATCAATGAATTTAGTAAAGATATTGCCTCTCGGTTAAAAGAACCAGTAAGGTGCTCTATATATTGTTCTTCTGCTGAGGTGCTCTGACCACAGGAAATGTTGTCAGTGTAAATATTTAATCATATAATTATAAAATATTGACCTAGTTTTAATATCACTTATCATACATTTAACCCACTATATTTTTAGTTATGATCTTTATTCATTGATCATCTCCTATCCAGAAGTTTTTTTCTTATATATTTTGAATTCAATAGTATTTATTTCACTGATGAAAGTGTTAAACCATTCATCTCTTTAAGGGTCATTTATTCAAGATATTTTGATAGCAAAAGTGAATAGGAAATATATATAAAACACTTTTAACAAAAGTCTTAAAATGCATATTATTTCTCAAAATATTATACATTTCTGAGTTTATATACATATATATATAAATATAAACGTGTATATATTATACACTTGTATAGATGTATGTGTATATATATATTCTCAAATCCCACTTAAGTTTTTAAGTCTGATAACATTTTATTTAGATGTTTCTGGGGCATAAAGTACATAACTGAAATCGGTGTATACAGATGCATATTATAGTATACTTTAAAACTATGTATCTTGACAAAGGAAAAAGAATCGACAGAAAATTTATGTAGGTTGTACTTCAGTAATCACAGTGTCATTCAAAGAAAAAGCATGCTAATTGCTGAAAAATGTGGTTGATCATAAAAATAATGAAGTAGAACTCTGTTATAATCACAAAAATAATGGCAGTTTCAGAAGTTCTGAAGCAGACACTTTGCAAATTACAGTTGGCTTAGCAGCAAGTATTAAAATGCATTCAATGTAAAAAAATGTCTAACATTTATCTGCACCTATAGTAATAGATCACTATGTTCTGTTTTCAAAGGTATAATAGAACTTGGGGAAGTAATGGAATTTTATTCCAAGTGATTAGAACAACTCTTTATGGAAAAATAGGTTTTACATGTAAAGAATAACCAATAAAACTTCTCCCTTCTGATGGTAAAAGGTGATTTGTAAAAAAAAAATAAATCAGATAGTATTATTATCTCACACCACAGGTGTTTGGTTCCATCTGTTAGCTTAAGTACTCATAGCTTGTTTGAAATCTAAGGTTTGACAGTGGAGACATGGGAAATGTTAGTCCTAAGCATTACTGAAGACAATATTCTTATTTCAAATTATACTATTTTTCTGTCTAGAACTTAACAAAGCTGTTAACAGCCTAATGTGTAGGCTTAAATTTCATGTTCTGCATATTTCACTTCAAGACAATTAATACTTTATTTAACATAAATGTTAGATATTTCTGCTAGATTTCTTCTGTGCCACTGAAAAAGATGCGCTATGCTATCCATAATGAAATATTACATCTTCTTTATTTGTTTGTTTGTTTAATTTTTTTTCTTATTTTTATTTCCATTGTTTTGGTGCTAGGAGTTTTGGAAGAAAGATTAAAGTTTTTATAGTAATTAGTTGTGAGGTGCAACATTTACAACCATTTGAAGAATTAAGTTTTTTGAGTAAGGACTTACTAAACTGTAAGAGTAAATTCTCTGAATAGCTCCCCATGGAATTATACTTCATAAGCATCAATAATTTCTCCCCTGCTCTTTCCCCACAATTTTACCTGATAAATTCATGGTTGTTGATAGAAAAAATGAGAGACTGAAAAAAGAGGGAAAATATCTGAACGGTAATGCTGGGATTCCAGATCAAGTTCAACTGTGATAACCTGTAAATTTCTATTAAAATAAACCTCAACCAAACCAATACCAAACCACCACCAACAACAACAACTGACAAAAACCAGCCAAACAAAAAAAGCCCTACAACATGCTCCCCCAAACCCCAGAACAAAAAACTCAAAATAGAAGACAAATAAAACTCTAACAAAACCAACATCCTCTAAACAAACAAACAAAAACCATACAACAAAGCCCCATAAATCTTAAATATATGAAGTTAGAGACAAAGTTGACATTTAACTACTTGACATGAAATGCAGGGAGTGCGAAAAAATTACATTGTCTTTAATATCATGGAAAAGGAAACCAGCAGGAGAACAAATTCTGATATTGCAGAAGAGTAAGATCTGGAAAGCAACCATTGGTGTCATCAGTAACATTGACATGTCAAAAATGGACACAGAGTTATTGTAAGGTAAACTTACCTAATACCTGGATGGTTTGATGAAGAGATCATATAATTACAAGAGCATACATTTTTAGATAGATATGGGATTAATGTTTGAAATAAAGAATGGAGTAAAAAATCTATGAGTATCAGTTTTGTATACTCTTGGGATGTTTTTTTTTTTTATGAAAACACTTGGATGACATTTGGTAAAACCCTACCTATACCTATTTCCAATTCAGTAGACTGCTCTTTATGGAAAGAACATATGGGATGAATCTGGAAGCTACATGCAGGAACGGAAAAATCGAAGTTAAAAAATGAAGAGTTTATGGTGGTGCATACTAAAAAGAACCCAGAAATATTGGGAGGCGTCATACTAGATATGCAGTATAAAGGTATTTTTTTGGAAGGTATAGTGACTTATTTCTACTTCATGGCATAATACACATGGGAAAGAAACAGTCCATGATCCAAGCAAGAAGAAATGTGACTTTAATACTGATAGTGTTCAAAAGAAAATGAGTTGTTTGCATTATAGCATAGTTAAATAAATGGGAATTCAGATCTATGCTACTTTAAAGATTGAAAGGAAGATAAAGCAAACAGGGATGCTAAAAAAAATGTTTCCTCAATAAAGGGGAATCAACATGCATAAATACAAATTCCTGATTTTTCAGGTACTGATGAACAAGAGAGCAATACAGACTGTCTCCCTTCACTGGCGTACTTTTTTAATCATTCACTTTTCTCTTATAAATAATCACAAATTGACATGTCAGTTTTATCACAGAAAAAGAAAAATTTTAAAGAAAGAGTACTAGTAATATTCTTGATGCTGGATAATGGACCTGCTGACAAAAAATTCTATGGCTAAGGCCATTTGAATAGTGGAAATGTTCCATGTCAGCTACTTATACATGGTCAATTTTATATTAACTCCAGCATTGCCCCATAGTGTAGCTATTTGAATTTTTCTGTAGCTTTCAACTATGTAAGTGATGCACCTGGGGTCACAACAGCAACAGATTTGGTAAATACTTTCTCTTTTTTAATGTTAAGTGAGCCAGTAATCTTTGCTTCCAACTACTGTTGTCAGCCCTGTGTGAAAAGCTGTGTAAATGAGTTTCACACACCAACATAATCATAGACTATAAACAAAAAAATAATATTGAAAATAGATGTTAAAATTTACTTGAAAAAAACAATTCCGTCACCTCTCAGGAACACTGCTAATTAGCTTTTAATGTCACCATCATGCTTTTTATAGAAAAAACCAAACAAACATATTTTCAATAAAATGAACTGTGACAAGTTCTGTAAGAATTTTGCCCTCTGTTGGAGAGGCTTACAATTTGTGTTGACCTCTTCTCTGTATTTAAAAGCCAGGGGTAATTAGTCACCTTTTTTATTCTTAATGCAAGATTTTAATTTCCATACTTATGCCTCAGGCTTTTGACTTTCACAGTAAGACTGTTGTTCCGCTGGAAACAGTATAAGCCTTCTACCCAAAGTACACAGAAGAGGATCACCGACTTCAAATCTGTTTGAAAGCTTTAGCAATCTAATTTATTCAGGGAAAAAAAAAAAA
>VXBW01006614.1:888341-907783 GCA_013400375.1 Thinocorus orbignyianus
AGGGAAGGATGAAAAAATGTAGATAAGAATGCAAAACTGATCATTTATGTAGCCCTTACATTTCAGTTCATAATGTGATCATGTTTAGTCTTGGTGTTTATATTACTGCCTAAAAAGTACTAACTAGATGCATATACATAATAAGCATGTAGAACCTAAATTTACATAGAAAAACACATGAAGATATTGCTAACAAAGTAACAGGAATCTTACATTAATAAGATCAACTTGTAAAGTGATGTTAATGTCTAATTAAAAGTTAACTCCCAGTCCCAAAATATTAAAATAAAGTACATTTCAATTTGCATTAACATTAAATTGTTTTGACTTGTAATTGTAATGTTTTTTTCCTTCCAGGCCTAGTCTGAGTTGTAGCCTTGAGTTCTATCAGATGAACACTTATCCATAGTGAAATACATAACAAAAAAGATGAAACCCTAGGTTTTCACAAATTACAGTCATTCTTAAGGACTTTCACCAGAAGTAATTAGTGAAGTAGTTCTGAAATAATAAATTAAGGGGTTCATTGAGTTCATTTGTGGTATAAGAAAAAGGAATCTTCCAGTATGTTGTTTTACAGGAAAATCTAAGCATTTTCACCCTACATATGGCTGCAAGATTACTGTGATAGCATTTGATAAATTAGGTTTCCAAATAAGGTTAGAGCATTTTTAACCTATTACTTGTCAGTGAAGTAGAAAAAGAACATATATACTGAGCTCCAAATCATTCTTCTGGAACTGCAAAATGCAAGCTGCCATGTAAATATTTCTGCCAGCAGCTTAATAAAAACAAATGATGTTTTTTCTCAAGGTCATAAAAACATTCACTGTAAAATTTGGATACTGATTATGTAATATGCTGTTTACCTTCCTCTTGTAAAGTAAAATTATTTATTTTCATCAGTATTACCTATATATTAATGAGTCTCATTCTAAAAAAAAAAAAAAAAAAAAAAAAAAAAAAGCTAATTGTACACTTCATTTTTTGTAAAGTTCAATGAATTTTTCCTTTAAGGTCAAGCACAATGGTGTTTTCAAAGGAAAAAAATAGTTATAAATTCAGCATGAAATGTCAAATGTACTTTTTAGAATCAGTTTCTATGCTCAAAACTTAGGTATGATTTATATTCTGTGTTTTGATCTGTAGTTTCTAGATTCTAGATGCTAACATGCTTGCCGGGTTTGGATCATGTCCTAGATGTTACATCTCTGAGATCAACGGAGAAACATAAGTAAGGGCATGAGAGTCTTGCTCCTTGATTGGAATCACGTAATTTGCTCGTTTGAACCGTTGTGCTTCTGAAATGAGGAATGTAGTCACTCCCCTGTTAATTTCCAAGTAGTGGTCAGTCAAACCTGGACATGGAAAAATACAGCTAGCAAATGAATTTTGGAAATGTATTTTGGACACAATTCTCAAAATCATGTAATGGCTGAAGTTGCAAGGGGCCTCTGGGAGACACCTGGTCTAATCAGGACCATCTAGAACTGGTTGCCCATGACCATATCCAGACAACTTTTAAATATCACCATAGAATGATACTCTACAACATCCCTACACAACCTATACTCGGTCACCCTCACAATGAACAAGTATTTCCTGATGTTCAGCCAGAAACACCTTCTGTGTTTCAGTTTGTGCCCATTACATCTTGTCCTGTCACTGGTCACCACTGGAAAGAGCCTGGCTCTGCCCTCTATGAACCTTTTCTTCAAGTATTTATATACATTGATAATATTCCTCCTGAGCTTTCTTCTCTTTAGACTGAACAGTCCCAGCTCTCTCAATCTTTTCTGACAGGAGAGATGCTCCAATCCTTTCACCATCCTTGTGATCCTTTCATGGACTCTCTCCAGCATGTTCATGTTTCTTTTGTACTGAGGAGCCCAGAACTGGACACAGAAATCCATGTGCGGCCTCTCTAAGGCTGAGTAGAGCGGAAGGATAGACCTGCTGGCAGCACTTCTCCTGATGGAGCTGATTAACCTTCTTTGTGGCAAGGGCACACGATTGACATGTTTGACTTATTGTCCGTTGCTTTCTCTTCAGCTGGACTGTCCCCAACATATACTGGTGCTGGAATTGTACCTCTCCACGTGCAGGACTTCGCACTTTCTCTTCTGAACTTCACGAAATTCCTGTCAAGCCTATTTCTCCAGCCTGCTGAGGTCCCTCTGGATGGTAGTATCTGTGACTCCCCCCAGTTTTCTGTCACCAGCAACTTGCTGTGGATGAACTCTGCCCTGTTAATCAGATCATTAATGAATATGTTAAACAAGATTAAATCCAGTATTGACCACTGGAGTACACTATACAACATAGTTGCGTTGCCAGAACATAGCCTCCTAGTTTAAGATTCTAGGGTGTTCAAGCCAGGCACACAGAAATGACGCATGTGACTGAAGATTTAAAGGATACCCTGCCCCTTCTGCAGTATTTACTGGAAGCTGGATGAAATACCACCAATAACTTCCAATGACTTTAGACACTAACATTTGTGCAACCAAGATCCAGTTTGGATTCAGATGCAGACTCTAGACATGAAAATTTTTGCTAAATTTAAAAGTTAGTATGTGAGACAGATTGCTAAATTTCCATTATATTCAATGGAGGTCTAGGTGTGGATTCAGTTGCTTAAGCATAGGCATTGGTGCAACGTTGTATGACTTAGTGTATCCCATCTGGCCCTTGGGTGCTTGACCAGAAGAGTGCATGGTCCACTGTTAATCCTGTATCATACCTGCCAGGCTTATGTGGATATCTCAAACACTTAGAAAACTGAAATAACCCTATGTGTAGGTAATTGAATCCCACTTTATATATACACTGTATGTAGTGTGGCTCTAGGCACTAAACCTGTATTAGGTTTAATTTGGCATGTGGACAGTCTGGAGCCTAATTTGATGCCCCATGATATTCAGATTCCTCCTTAAAATCTCACTCTTCCAGATAAATCTACGTCTTAGGTTTACTCACCAATTTCCCTTTCACAATATCTTTTGCATCAGGTTATTATATGGTGAAAAGCATAATTAATGTGCTAATGAAGGTGATGTGTTAATGAGAATTAGTATGAATTAGTGCACGAACTATTCAATGCAGTTCCAGGAAGCTATTGACAAGCTAGAGGGTTGATGAGATCATGAATTTATTCTGGATTCTATGCACAGAATCTCCAGCTTTAGCAAACTAAAATATTTTATATGTTTAGTTGGGCAATATGTTTATGAAATTATGCAAAAATATTATATCTATAAATTGGCTGAAATACTAAAATTTACCTATTCTTCTATTTAACTCTAAATACATGAAGTTTTAATGTAAGTGCATCAATTTGAGTATCATGTGTGCTCAAGTGACTTCTCATTATAAAATATTGTATGCAAACATTGGAGTTCGGCTTTTAGCCCCCTTTGAAATTCTGGTTGATTAAATTTTCACATTCTGTGTTGTTTTGCTTTTGCTATTTAATAAAACATACGGAAACATTGTTCCACAGGATAAATTCTGGTTTACAACTGAATCCCCAAGAAATATTTTTAAAAGTGTCTAGGGGAGAGTAAAATGAGACAGTAGCTGGATGAGTGACGGGGGTTCACCACTTATCTCTTTGTGATTGAGGATCTTTTATCCTCTCGCCACGGTAGGACTACAAATGTTTTTGTTCCTTTCACAGGGACTTTTGTTTTCTGTCTCCTTTTACTGCCTATACATTACAACACTAGACTGCTAAGGAAAAAAAAAAGTCTGGAAACATCCCAGTAGAAAAGATCAGTGAGTGCTACTCTCAATCAGGAGGGGTATCTTAAAGGACATGATTTGCTCATGGCAACTAAACATTCCCCAAGAGTGCTGCTTGACTGTATGCGGGAAGTACACCTCTGAGGCAGCAGATTTTACAGTCATACTGCTGGAGAGAGTGTTTTTACCTATCAAAAGCAATGGAGGGGAGATCAGAGTAAAATGCTGATGATTTTGTCCATGAATGCTTAGAACTGAAAGTTCAAATGGAAAGTTAAAAGAGATTACACATGGAGTGCAATATATAAAATCCTAAACTGAAAATGTTTTAAGTGCCTATACAGGAAAAGAGAAAGTAAAGCCTTATTAAAATCACTTGAATAATTGAAAAAAAAAAAGAAAAAAAACCAACCAACCACTAGGTCTTTTCCCTTTGGGTGTCATATTCACAGAGAATAGAGCAAAACCCTCCTCCTCATTTGAGCTTTATATTGTCATATTCTGGCAACTGCCCTTGTGCATGTGTGCAAAGGTTCTCCTTCCACTATCAAACAGGACAAAAGGAAAACAGAATGACAAAGTGATTAAAAAAAAAAATAAGTAAATCATTACTTCTGCCTGAAGAGAATGGGTGAAAAAGAATATCCTTACTTAGATTAGGACAAAATGAGAAATATAGAGATTAGTGACAGGACAAGAAGCAAAGGGCATAATCTGAAGCACAGAAAGTTCTGGCTGAACATCAGGAAGTAGTTTTTCAATGTGAGGGTGACTGAGCATCGATTGCCTAGGGATCTTGTGGAGTCTCATTCTATGAAGATATTCAAAACCTGCCTGGACATGATTCTGTGCAATGTGCTCTGGGTCAACCTGCTTTAGCAGGGGGGTTGAACTAGATGATCTCCAGAGGTCACTTCTAACCCCTACCATTCTGTGATTCTGTGATAAATTGTATCATTTCCTTGTATTAGTTCAAATTTTAACTATGACAGGAATCTTAGAACACCCAAATTTCAGCTGAAAACTCTAATCCCAAATTTAAATGTGGCAAAAAAATTAGATTAATTTATTTTATCGTCAAAATTTGCCCTATTTCTACTCTTAATTCTCAGTTTATACACTTTTAATGACTTACATATGACTTATGACTTATATACAGCTATATCTACTATACTGAAGAGGTTTATATTATAAAAAATTTCTTACCTAGCTAAAAGTAGACTATTATCTAACCACTCTTTAAATTTTTCTCTGATGAGCTGAATAAATTTAGCTTTTCAACTTTTTAAATAAAACACATTTTCTACTGATTTTTTTAATTCTGGAACACTGAGACAGGTCTTTTTTCAACTTTACCTAAAATATAATGCAAAATAAAATAAAATAAAATAAAATAAAATAAAATAAAATAAAATAAAATAAAATAAAATAAAATCTTCATAATTGTGCATAAATAGTTTGGAAATTATTCCTCAAGTATCAGAAAGAGAGGCAATATGATGTTACTCCAATAATGTATTCCTTTTGTCCTTAGTTCCTATTTCAGTTACTGCTCACAATAGTAGAATACGCGCAGACATTTAAATGCTGGGATCTCTAGAGCTTTTATTATTTATCCTATATTCTTGCACAAATGATATTCTGTTAGTTGCATCCAAATATATGCTATCCATTCACACTAATGCTAAGATGAAGACACGTGAGGAAAGGAAAAAGTGAAAATAATAATTAGAATGTTGGGGTTGTCGATTTTTGGGGAGATTGGTGATTTTCTCCATTGTCAGCCAGAAAAAAATAAGAGTTTCTAGATAAGAATTAAGCAATTTAGTTATGGGAAACTTTTTACCCATGAACCTTCCAATGACTATTTTTCTCTACTGTCCTGCAGAGTGAAGCCATAACAATGGCTTAGAAAGCACTTCTCTAAAGGGATTATTAATCACTTAACAATGATTTTTGCCTAGGTCTATTGACATATGTAGAAATCAATAATATAAAAATATTATTTCTTAATATAATTATCCTTTCTCTTAGAATTAATCTAGTCAGGGGATATATATATATACAGCAAAATTTATGTAAAGAAAATTTGTGCTCAAGAATATTTCAGATTAGGAGCTCCTATACATCCCAACACTTCTACTTTGTAGATTTTTGGAGGACAACATATTCTATGCAAGTGATGGATTGATCAAGATGATTAAGAAAAAATGTGTTATGTTTCATATATATTCTTCCTTTATGGAATGTTATGTAACGTATTTTCAAGCAGACTAACTCAGTACGTGGAAACATTCCTTAAATACCTAGTTTAAGTGAAAATTCTTCTGTTTATAACTCTTTGCATGTGGAAACTCCCTGACTGTCATTAATATTTTTGTCTTATAATACTAAGTGTTCAGAAAGTAAGCATGTCTCATAAGAATATGCATTGACATTATCTTTACTTTGCTATAGCTAACTCCTAGGCAGATAAAATGGGCTTTTCTGCTCTTTTCTGAATTCTAGCAAAACAGACTTCTGTAATATTTGATCCATCATGTTGTTGCTACCTGTGACACTAACGAGGATTTTTCTTTTCTCTTACTGAAAAACAGTGGGAGTTTTTTCAGCTAATTTCAATGGAACCTACACAGAAGCAGAATTTTTAACTGGAAACTTCTAACATTTACATCTATTATTCAGTCAGAAACAACAGAGATCAATGGAAACATAAGCTTCCATAAGGCAAAGAAGAACAGAGGAACTTTACTAATGAAATTTCAAAGAGAACATCCATTATAAGATATTGATGTTAACTAAATTTAAGTCATTAAAAAAAATTGTTAAATTTGGGGAGAAAGTGTTGGTAATTACAGGATGGTAATGTATTCTGCTATTTCTGTAATAAATGGAATTCTGAAAAAAAGAACTGCTGTGAGGCAAGATTATAGATTTATCATTCCTTTGTGTGTATTCAACTATGCACAGTTCTTATGATATATATTCCTTCAATAGCATTTATTTCCTGTGCATATACGTGAACATATCTGTGGGTCTCTGGCATCCCTAGTGAGCATCTTTGCTCTAAAGGAACACTAATGAGCTATCTACCGAATCAGTAAATCTGATTGTTCATGCAAAATGGATTGTTCATGCAAATTGATTGGGATAAGGAAGTTACTTCTATTTCTGCTGTATGAATGACAGTAGATATAAAAGGATAACACTAAATACTCCATCCAAGAAACTAGGGTACAAGCTTACTGCAAATGAGATTGAGAACAACATAAAGTATAATTATATCACCTTTCTGAATGTTATCTAATATTTTTCATTATTCTGATCTTATTTTTTGGAAGAAATATATTAGGTTTATCTGTATCATTTGCTTTTTATATTGAAACTGATATTGAAAATTTAATGAGCAAGGTTAACTATATGCTTATGTATTTACTATTGACGTTGATATCTACAATTAAATACTAAAAATGAGTTGCTCTTTTTAAAAGATTTGTAGGCAAGATCTTTTGAAATGCAATGTATTCCGGTGGATGCCCTGTCCCTAGAAGTGTTCAAGACCAGGTTGGATGGGGCTTTGAGCCGGCAGTGCGCGCTGGCAGCCCAGAAAGCCAACCATATCCTGGGTTGAATCAAAAGAAACGTGACTAGCAGGTCATGGGAGGTGATTCTCACCCTCTACTCTGCGCTTGTGAGACCCCACCTGGAGTACTGTGTCCAGTTCTGGAGTCCTCAAAGTAGAAAGGACATTGAACTGTTGGAACAGGTCCAGCGCAGGGCCACCAAGATGATTTGAGGGGTGGAGCACCTCTCCTATGAGGACAGACTGAGAGAGCTGGGACTGTTCAGCCTGGAGAAGAGAAAGCTCCGGGGAGACCTGAGAGCAGCCTTCCAGTATCTGAAGGGAGCCTACAGAAGAGCTGGGGAGGGACTCTTTGTCAGGAAGTCTAGTGACAGGACAAGGGGTAATGGTTTTAAATTGGAAGAGGGGAGATTTAGATTATATATTAGGAAGAAGTTCTTTACTGTGAGGGTGGTGAGGCACTGGAACAGGTTGTCCAGAGAAATTGTGGATGCCCCATCCCTGGAAGTGTTTAAGGCCAGGCTGGATGGGGCTTTGAGCAACCTGCTCTAGTGAGAGGTGTCCCTGCACATGGCAGGGGGGTTGGGACTCAATGATCTTTAAGGTCCCTTCCAACTCTTACCATTCTACGATTCTATGATTTGTGCAACCTGATCTAGTGGGACATGTCCCTGTCCATGGCAGGGGTTTGGAACTTGATGATCTTTAAAGTCACTTCCAACTCTTTCCATTCTATGATTCTGTGATTCTAATTGTTTAGTGTCAGAGACTTTTGAGACATTCCTTAGGATAAATTATCCTCACCCATTATATAAATAGTTGCTGTCTGCCAACAAATAAGACAACAGATGCAGGAGAGGGAAATATGAATGGTATATTTGTGCTATATGTTATTTGGTATATAAAGTGCTGTATTCTGTGCTTAGAGAAATACAAATTATTTAACAGCATGGTTTTCTTTGTCCCTCCATCTGGTTAGGATTCAGTCTTTGAGGCTCCAGCTATATACCTGTGTTGTTTCTATAATAAGACATCACATGTCTAACTACAGGGTTGGAAGCAACTAAGGCTGTTAATTCAATGAAAATAAAGTATTCATTTGACTGTGGCAGGAATCTTTGCCATCAGGTTTGTCTGATACACTCCTTTCAGATTTAGTCTCCCCTCTTCCGCCCCACAGCCCCCTCCCCTGAAAGACAGATATCACACAGTGGAAGAGGTGAGAAGAAGAGTTGAGAAAGGGTAGAGGGAGTTGAGGAGGGGAGAAGAGAGAAGAAATAATTTATTACAGTGACATCAGAATGAAGAGACTGCATGTTTTCAGTAGAACCCAGCAGGATAAAATTCACACTTGAATTCCCAGAACAGGCCCCAGTGTACTAATATTTTTATATTTCTTGCAATAACTCTGATGGGGAAAGTAGTCTTGATCTTAATCAGCACAGCTGGAAACAGTATACGGACTTTTACATGGTGTTTCTATAAAGCAGATCTTGCTTAATTAATTCTTACATAATCTGAGATTATTTTACAAAGTGATTTTAAAAGAAACTCTAAAGAGACCATTTCTTGAAAGTTGTTTAGCAGTTATTTTGTGGAGCTTTGTGTCTCTTAATGATAAGATTTGTAACTGAGGTTCCTTAGTTTTAATGGCATAATATTTTTTTTTTTTTAAGTGTTCTACAGTATGGTCAGAAAACACAAATTACCCCAAAAGTAGTTTCCAGACTGTCATCCCCTCTGAAATTTACTGTTGCAATAAATGTCTGGTACATCAGTGGAATGAATATAAACTGTACGTAGAACTAGAAGCAAGCACAGAGGCAAAAAAAAAAAAAAACAAACCTGAATAATTCTGTAGCAAATCCTCCAGCTATGACTGCCTGGTGGCCCTCTGATGACCTCACTAAAGTTGATGTGTGTCTTTCTTATATCAAGAGGTGAAGAACTGAACTCAGTATCTTGATGCAGTATAATGAGCATTGAGTAGAGGGTTCTTGATCTACTGGCGATGCTCTTGTTCAGGTAGTTCAGAATGTTCTTGAACCTTGCTGCTGTATAGGCACTTTGCTGACTTGTGTTCAGTTTGCCATCTACCATGAGCCTCAGGAACTTTCCACAGAGCTTCTTCCCACCCTGTCAGTCCCAACCTGTAGGTTTGCAAGTAATTTCTTCTTCCCAGCTGCAGAAAATGGGAAACAAAAGGGAACCAAACTGGTCTTTGGCTCCTCAGATAATGTTTTGGGCTTTTCTTGAAGGTACGTGCATCATTTACTTTTATCCTGACCTCCATGTTAATTTAGAGATATTTTAAGATATATTGTCGTGATATTAGCCAGTTCTCGGCATTCTTAAATACAGTCCAAAGGGCCTGATGGACATGTATGAGTCGGGTGCTCTTTAATAATTCCTGGCTCACTGCCTACTGATATTCTTCTCCACTTTGATCCCTGCATTAAGCACTGTGGCCTGGGAGAACTTGTTGGTGAAAAAACAGAAAAGAAACTATAAGCTTATCATTACCTCAGTCTGCAACCACTCCCACCCAGTAGCTTGCCCACATTTTACTTCTTTGGTCCTTTACATTATAAGTTCCCCTTACCATACTTGCATATTTTAGCTGTAAATAAGCTTTGTTTTCTCTAATATTACCCCTACATTCATGGGTAAGATTTTGTTGGGCTCTTCAAAGACTTGACACACTTCTGTATTCCAATCAAGTGACCTGTAAAGCATTCCCACTATGATGTCACTTCTACTTAACTCTTCTCTGATTCTGAGATCTAAAAGTTGTCAACCAGCTGGTTGTCATTTCCACAGAAGACCTCAGTAATCTAAACTGCTGATTTCAGCAGTATGGATCAGGTGGATTCTGTCGCGATCCAGCATTCCTTCATCCTCAAAGAGGGTCCAGAATCACAAACACTAGATTTCCATTGACAACACAGGTTGTGTAGCCAAGCATTGACCTGTAGGATCCATCTGCTTTTCCTCAGGTCTTTTTCTTTCTCCAGCAGGATGGAGAAGAAAACAGCTGGACCACTATGCATTCCTTCACTTTTATTTTTAGAGCTAAATAGTTGCTTGGATCACACCAAAACTCTCTCCTAACATTATTGTTCTTGCCTGCATGGATAAGCTGCAGTGGCTGATAATATGAAGGGCGGATGAGCCTTAGTATCTTGTACACAACATCCCCATTCTGAGCACCTGAGAAAAGCAGCAAACCTCTAAAGAAGAAGGAGACGTTGGCAGTTAGGGATTTCTCTAAGTAATTTCAATTACCAATTCTCATCTGATTTTTATGCTTCTCAGATATAGATTATTCTGTCTCCTTTGCTACCAGGTCACAGAATTTATGGAGCTGAATTATCTGTGAGAGGAGACAGCAATTTTTTCCCTGTTGACAGAATTCACAATCTTCTAGATTTCCTCCAGCCTAGGAATTTTGACCTTCATCTGGTCTTCCCCTTTTAGGGCTTCAGGACATCATCTCTGCGAGGTCTTTCAGAAACTCCTCTCAATCTTTTTTTTTTTCATCTTCTGTTGTCCTACTCAGTCTAGTATTTAAATCTTTTTACATATTTACCATTATTTTCATAAACAAACAATGGTGGACAGGAGAAGCAAAAGTTATTAGCAAAATGTACCAGTAAAAGTAAATTAGATGGTCATGGTATACAAGCCAGTATCTATGAAATGTGAAAATGGAAGCATTATAATACAGGGTTTAATATATTTCTTGACAGTAGCAACAGGTTGAATAAATCTGCAATTAATGAACTCATCATACTTCATCCTGTCATTACTGAGAACTACAAATAAGCCTCCAGACCCATCATTCAGTAAGGGGATCACTATTCATTCAAAATATCGTCATAAATAATGTCTTTAGAGGAGATGAGCAGCAGAAATGTCAGGTTTGCATGTAATTTCACAAAATAATCAACTTCATAGACTGAAATTAAAGAGATTCAATTAACATCATGCTATTCAATGGGTGTAGTAAACCTTCCAAAGCTACGTAATGTTCAGTAGCATTTACATAAATATTATCATTACCATTCTAAACTCTGCTAGATTAAAACCCAAACTCTTGCAAAGTCACAAGCCTTGTAGTGCAGAATAAATCACCAAAAAAAAATTGGAGATGTCTATGGAATAACCATCTACATCTGAGTTAATTAACCTTGACTCCCTTCTCAGTTCTCTCAGGCTATGGAAATAGGTACTGTTGTGACATTGTTCAGCTTGCACAGTTTAATAATTTATTTTGGAATGAGTCAAGTTGTGCCACAGAACTGTTTATTTCTGTGTATTTACTGTAAAAAAACCCACAAACAAGCAAACAAAAAAACCCCACCACCCACCACACCCCCAAAAAACCCCAAAACCCAAAACCCAACCGAAAACCAAAATCCAAAGCTAGCTCCATTTAGATGTCATCATATTTTAGTGAAATATTTGGTATAAAATAGTCTTCTGAACACTCTGTTGCATGAATCTTCATCCAGATTTTGATTCCTTTTGTCTGTTTTAAACACTTATTTCAAGAGTCGGTGAATTGCCCTGACTATATACATGTTTCTTACATCTGAATGAATCCAAAGGGATTAGCTTGGAGTAAAACCATCAAAAATTTACATACTAGTTCTTTCATCTGGTTAACTATGATCTGAAAATGACAGCCCTATCCCCATGATTCTCCATTCACAGCTAGAGCCCTAATCTCCAAATTACCCTCATCTGGTACACAGTAATTTTGAACTTCCTGCAGGAAAAATATCAGTGGGCAGCAACATAGATTCTCACTCATACTTCAGACAGTTTCTAGGGAAAAAACATTACTTTGAATCTCTGTATACTTAGAAGACACCTAATCTGTCTTTTTCTGCTCTCTGAATGCATGATCTAGCTTTTTTATTATTATTATTATTTTTTTATTCTGCTAAAGTAAATGCTGCAGTTGTGTGGTAGACACATTTGAGATCATCAACTGAACTTGTCTACTCCAGGAATTTCAGTAACAGGATATTTCATTTGAGTATTCTGCATTATTTTTACTGGTAAATCTATGCTCATGTTTTTTATTTTCTGACAAGAAGCAATTTTTCTTATTCTCATAAGTCATTTTCTGGGCACCTGAAGAATTTAGCAGGTGAAAATATTAGCTTCCACATGCCTTTGACTTTTAAAGCTAAAGTGAAAACTTTCACCTTGATTTACTTAGTCTAGCATCTGAATTCTGCTTCAGATAAATATTAGGGAACAAAGATTCATATTCAGTACGACATTTAATAACAGTAAGTGTGAAAACGGAAAGGTATTTAGGTTGCCAGGTTAAATGTCTTTCCACAGTAACTTCAGGCTGTGAAGTTACCTCTGAAAAGGACAAGGTGTTTTTTAAGTCCTTTCTACATTTTCCCTTTACTCAGCTGTGGTGAGGCCATACCTGTAGTACTGTGTTCAGTTCTGGGTTCCTCAGTACAAGAGAGACATCAACATACTGGAGAGAGTCCAAAGGAGTGTCACAAAGATGATTAAGAGTCTGGAGCATTCCTCCTATGAGGAAAGGTTGAGAGAGCTGAGACTGTGTAGTTTGGAGAAGGCTTGGGGTTGGAGTGGAGGGAAATCTTGTTAATATATATGAACACCTGATGGGAGAGTGCGAAGAGAATAGAACCAGGCCTTTTTCAGTGATTTTGAGTGACAGGAGCAGAGGCAATGAGCACAAACCGAAGCATGGGAAGTTCCATTTTAACATCAGGAAACACTTTTTTCACTGTGAGAGTGACTGAGTAGTGGCACAGGGTGTCCAAGGAGGTTGTTCAGTCATATTCCATGGAGGTATTTAAAAGTTGGTTGGATGTGGTCCTAGGCAAACATCTCTAGGTGTCCCTGCTTGAGTCATTACAAAGGTTTATATTTTTCTGTAGACTACAGGGTTTAATCTAGGGGAACAGTTTCATTCCTCCTGTTCTGTGATATATATATTATTGGACTATTTGATTAGAAATATAAGCCTACATAACTAAATACTTTCTGAGTTTTCTTTCACCAAACTAGGAGATTGAACACCAGTCGCCATTGCAGTGATTGTTTTACATTGAGATTGTTTTACTTTTAGTTTTGGAATAATCTCTCACAAAAAAAAAAAAAAAGGGTAACATGTATTGTTTGTGAATAGAGAAGTTACATGTCTTTTAGCAAAACAATAAAATGTAGCAAAAAAATCATGGATGTAGATAGCACCTCCTTACTGTGCACAACTCATAGCATGATTAATTAACGTTGGGATTTATAAAATTATTTATTTGATTTAAACTGACATAAAATGATGCCACATATGCCAGCAACCCAAAAGTTAAATCCTTAAATATCTGTTCAAGAGTCACAGAACTTTGATGTTTAGGGTCTCTAGACTTCAATAGTAAAGCCTCAAGACCCCTAAACAATCCTCAATAAAATATATATGTATTCACTCTCAGACCTCTTTCATGTTTCACTTTAGTGGGTAGAGATCTCAGCCCAGGATTTCAGTATCCCAGATTTAGTTCTCTCCTCAAAGACGTATTTCATATATGACTGCTATCTCCATCTCTGAAACAGTTGTGACTTGTAGGAAGCAATTAATGGGGTGAGAATATAAGTCTGATTCTGCAGTTTGCTTTTTATGGCACTTACCTGCTAAGGTGAGACTTGAGCTTTAGTTACAGCTCCAATGAGTATATTACTACCCATAGCACAGTGCGGAAATGCCCAAAGATTCTCAGGGAAGAAATAAAAAATAATTATATTCTGTTCTAATGACAGCTCGAACAAATGTCTCCAGAAGAGCTGATGTTAAACAAAAGTAATTGCATGTTGTCAGGAGGATAAGATACATTAATGCTCTTATAAATATGAGAGGTTTTATAAGACACTTTTAAAAGCCCAGGAAGGACAAAAAGTCAGCTAGGGAGAAATAAGAATTACCAGTGTATGTGGGAAAACCAGTAGCTGAGATTTTAAGCAGGAATTTTAAACCTTAAAAAAATCATATAGATTGAAAAGAGGCTTAAACAGTGGACTGGTAATCACAGTGCGAACTATCATTCGTTTTGAGGATAATTTAAAAGGTACATGCATAAATGTGCTACAGATACAGTAATTTCTCCATATACTGGCCTTCAAATATTTCTAGATCTTTCATAACCTGACTTAGTGATTAGCTAGTAAATCAGTTGGTATTTTTCTTTTTCAATCTTTTCTTGTAAATCGCCCCTTGCAATACTTGAATCTTTTTATTGCTTTTTCCAGTTTATCAGAATATTTCCAGGAAGGCTAACCCCAAACTGGTACATGTTCCATATCTGTACATGAAAGGAATCACTGAAGCAAAGCTAGCTGGGTAGGAGGGAGGAGGGAATCCCTGTGGATGAGTTGAATGAGACCTCACAGAGAGTTTCCAAAGGCAAAGTGTTTGGACTGGAAACCTTATAACTGAGCAACTTGTTATGTGAATGTTCCAGTGGACAGACAAACTGGGAGGAAAGGTACTATCAACATGTAATTTTCATGAATCAGATTATAAATGTGAAGACTGGAGATTAAGCAAGATGAACTACCTTGAAAGAAAAATTCAGGGAGAAAGGAAACTGAAGGTGAAAAAAATCAAGTAAATCTAGTTTGTTCTATAAATTTAATAACAAAGTATTGCAAAGGAGGGAAACAAAATTATCAATGAGCAGAAAGATATTGTTGAACTATAGAAAGAAAAAACCAAAAACAACAAAACAACCCACGTCTGGATAGCTAGAAATCTGAGGGACTACCTGTTGCCTATGCCAGCTGGATTTGAAAGCTATGTAAGTCCTTACCATAATGTCTTTCCTAATTCCTTTCTTTTTATTTGGAGTACATCATACTGTCTATGTTTGAGTATACTTAGAAGAAAAAAATGCATTATCATCAGTTTCCAATATTTTTTGCCTGAATTGTCTTATTTGCAGATTATCTGTGTGATTAAAAGAGGTTATGAGCACTATGCAGCACTGTAGATCACAGAACCAAACCAAAACAGAACAACCCCTTAAAAAACAACACTACCTTCCCTCAAATCCTGAATGGACCTAGTTGTTAATATATAAATATTAATATATAAAAGAACAATCAGGACAAAAGGTAAAGAAAAAGAATGCTTTATGGGAGTTTAGATAGACCAAAAGATCACAGAAAGCAAAAAGTATTTCTTTTTCAGGGCAGACGTGACAAGAAAAATCTAAAATAAATGAGTTCATAGGTATACTCTGTTTTCTCAATACATCATAAATCCAGAGTAAAAACTAGTGTCCAAGATTCAAGGAAATCTGCAGGGCTGAAAACAGTATATCCGCTGTCTTGGGATGTTGAGTCCAAACTGACATGTCACTGTGAAGACATTTCAGATGCTGCTAAACTGCCTTTGTGGATCAGTGGAATTTGATGCATTCAGGTGGCACTGAATATAACCTGTCCTGGGTATATGTAGGCAGTAGTAAATTCCAGCTAAGCTTTTTGCAGCAGATCTCCCACACACTCTTATTTGGCTTTATACATAGAGGTTTCCCAAAAATAAGCAGAAATTAGTCCTCTTCTATTATTCTTCCCCCTCTATTTATTCATGTTCTTTTGGTCATTACATCATTCAACTAAGATGTATACGTTCCTCCTAAACAGAACCCGAACAGTTCAGATGAAGCCTTCAGTTCTTAAAGGGTGCTTAAAATAAAGATAAGGACAGACATTTCAGCAGGCCTTGTTGCAACAGACCAAGTGGCAACAGTTTTAAACTGAAAAGGGGAAGATTTAAGCTAGATACAAGGAAGAAATTTTGTACAATGAGGGTGGGGAAACAGGGGAACGGGTTGCCCAGTGAGGTGGTAGATGTCCCATCCCTGGAAACATTCAAGGTTAGGTTGGATGGGGCTCTGAACAACCTGATCTGTCCCTGCTCATTGCAGGGTGATTCAGCTAGATGACCCTTAATGGTTCCTTCCAACCCAAAATATTCTCTGATTTTATGATCTAAGCATCTTTTCAATATCAAACCTATGACTAGTAAAATAGCTGTAACTGTAATGGTGACGTTAGGAGCTCATATGAATAAAAGATTAATTTTTTAATTAGGAATAAATTAGTTGGGCATAGGTTAAGTAAAAATGTTTGAAACCCTGCACTACAGTTATCAGAGTTTTACAGTGGCCTGACAAATTTAACACATAATAGACTTCCAAGACTGAAAAATTTACATGCACATTCCTCTGTCCTAAATCTCTGGAAGACCGACTATTTGAACAGGGAAAGTTTTCCTTTGTGATATCCGTTTTCTTGCTATATGAGAAATAAGCAAGCTAGTGAAAGAAAAAAATGTACCAGGTTCAAGAAATATGGATTTTATTCTGTATGTTTTCACAAAGAATGAAAGTGTGAAAAATATAAATACATTCACAATTAGATATCTCTCCTTGTTAAATGGTAACAGAGTACGATTTGCATAGGATTACTTGGGAAAAGGGGAGGAGGAAATCCTAGGGAAGTCATGGTTTCCTTCTTCGGCATCTAACTACATAATAGCAAACTGTGTTGAAAACAACTTTAGATTGACATTTATTCTCTTTATTTCATGAAATATGTTAATTTATTGTGAGAACTTTTAATTACTCACTATTAATGAAAACAAAAATAAATCTTTGAACCAGAACATATATAATTTACAACTGTGTATGTTTCAGCAGCTGTCATTTTTAAGCTGCCATACCTGTTTATATTTACCACTTTCTCCTTTATGTAAAAAAAGACATCTATTTCTCTCTCAGGTAGTCTTCTATGCTCAAATCTTTACAGTTACTGCAAATGAAAAGTTTTTCATTTGCTCAGGGAATTAAGTAAATTGCATAAAGTCATGTTTTAGATAAGAAACTATTTTATGCAGAAAATAGCTGAATCATTTTTAACAGTGTTAAATGGAAGTGATATGAACTTTTGAAGCTTTATCATTTCTACGGAGAACAATATATATTTAAAGTCTTTTCCTACTAAATTATAACTTTTTCCCAAGAATGAGGTAGAAAATTATATAGACTTTGCAATTAAAAAAAGGAAGTATAGACACCAAAGACTTAATTGCATATAAGTACATAATTACATTTCTTCTTTGTTTATTAGATGCTATGCAAATAATGTTTACTGTTATTGTGATGAAAAATATCAACAACATTTTGAGATAATTTTACCTTTCCCAGATAAAGCATTTATATATGCCATTCTCAGGCTATGGCAATTAATATTATTTGCAATAAATTAATAAAACACCTATAGATATAAACAAACCAAAACAAAACCATACACTGAAGAAACAATATATTCAGAAATAAACAGAGACTTTCTGAGAATATGGGACAGACTTTAAGTGTCCTTCTGAAAAGTTCTGATAAGTTATGATTGTATAACTATCTACCTATACTCAGGATGTGCTAGTACCACTTTTCTTGATTATAATATTCCAAACCTTAATAATTCAGTGTACTGAAGAGTAATTGTAATGGGAAATGGGAAATAGCCTAAAGCTGAATTAATTATGTTTTTATATGTGCACATTAATGGTATGTCCATGTAGGTATGTAGTTAAAATAATACAAAAGTTGAGAAATGAATCATTAAACTGTCTAGGAAATGTGAGAATAAAGGTTACACCTGCAAATATAATTCAGCCCCCAGGCAGATAAACATCATGGAAAGTGGCGTAATAATACCATTAGAAGCTATTTTTTCCTATAGGACAGGCAGCTTTTAAATCTGTTTTTCCTTACTTGTTGATTGCTTTGTAACTTTAATATTCACTAATGGATCATTTTTATGCATAAAAAATACAGGAAAATCATACCATAGAAAAATAATAGTCTTCTGAAGTCATCTTGAGATCTTTACAAGAATTTTAGTTTCCTTATAATATGAACTAATTGAGTAAAATATAGCAGTAAGGTGGCTGTTAACTTCTCCATTTTCCTAGTATTACATAAGGATGAATACACTTAGAGTTTTAAATAGGTGTTGCAGATTTCTTTAGAGTTAAAAGGAACACTGAATTTAGGAATAATGTTTTGCAACTGAAGGTCTGGAGAGAAGTTTTCCTGAAGTGATGGATTGCCCCCCTCCTTGTTACTATGATCTCTCTTTCTTCTGATACTACCTTTTTATTCTCAGTGCTTACTCTTGTTTTCTCTTTCTACAGCTACTCCCATGATCTCATAATCTGTCCATTCACTAGAACCCTCCTGGGTTCTAGGACATATTTGCTATCTTCTGCCTATGACTAATTTGATGCCTTCATGTCTCATTCGTTGCTGTACTTCCACAATCAATTCCTGTCTCCACTAAACTTTGCCATTTCCCCTTTCTGCTCCTATCTGTTTCTACTCTTTTTTCCTGATCTTCCCTACCACGTGGGCCCATGCATTTCCTTCTGTTACACTTGCCCTACACCTCCTGCTCATAAATCTCTGCTACATAGTGAGGATATTTTTCAGTTATCAAAGAAACTTTAAAAAAATTCTACTGAACGCAAATGAAGGGCAAATATCTGCAGACCAAAATTAGAACATATTTTTCCTCTTTGTCTTAAATTCTATGCCACATAAAGCAACAAACTTGATCGTATTTCCAATATGAAGAGCAAGGTCTTTTCCCCAAACTCCAATCTCAAGAAAAAGTTGCACCCACTGTGGTATCATAAGGCAAATATCTAGGGTGGGAATTTTAAGTCTAAATGGTTTAAAACTGGCAAAACTACAATAGAAAGAATGATTTTCCTATAGAGTGCGTATAAGAAGCTTAGCTCTCTATACTGCCTACAAATGGAAGGTCAACATTGGAAAATGAAACAAATTCTGTTTAGAAACAGAGAATTATTGACAGATTAAAATTGGAAGGTATAACTGAAGGTTACCTAATTCAAAGTCTTGCTCAAATTAGGGCTGATTTCAAAGTTAGATAATGTTGCTCAGTGCCTTGTCTAGCTGAGTTATGAAAACATCCAAAGGTGGAGATTTCACAGCCCTGTGGGAAACCTCCTCCGGTGTCAAACTCTTTCACTATG
>VXBW01006614.1:912145-942501 GCA_013400375.1 Thinocorus orbignyianus
AAAAAAAAAAAAAAAAAAAGGAAAAAAAGGCTGTGTTGTATATGAAAACACTGGAGGAAAAGCATTTTCTCAGAGATACATGCATTCAAACCACCACCACTACATTAAAACAACATTTTAGAATTTACTTGTAAAGGCTATTACATATCTAAAACCAAGTAACTAATTTCTCGGTCTTTTTCCTAGTTCTTAACTGTGATGGTAACATTCCTACATTCATACAAATGGAAGAAATAATTTCACAATAATATATTATCCTATATGTGAATACTGGAAGCCTACCTCTATTATGTTGATGATGTGTTAAGTCTAATAAATAGTGCAGTTTCTCAAAAATAATGACCTCTGAATATGTAACCAAAATATAATTTTAACCTAATGTATTATAAAAATTCTCTTTCATTTAAAATTAATAAATTCCTCCCAAAGGATGACACTCTACCTTCATTTTTTTTTTTTTCATTTCATTTGCTCTCTGTTTCCACAGTACTATTATCTTCAGTTAATTATTGAGAAATTTAAACAAACGAACAAAAAACAAATAAATAAATGTATTGATATACCCAAATTAGATTCCTCTTCAGAGTTTTTCACATTATTACAGTTGGTTTCACGAACTGCTTTATGTCTTACGCCATATATACAGGTAGAAGTTTTAAAATTGTTGTAAGACTGTTCCAGAGCAATATACTAGTCATCAGCTCATGTCACATTTTGAGTCATAGTCTAAATGCTCGCCTTCTCATTTACTGAAAATTACCTCCTGTGCAGAAATAAATCCAAGATCACAGGGAGGAAAAACACACAATGATCTGATTTCCTATTACACCAATGAGTTCAGTACTATGAGAAATAGGGTAAAATGCAGTTCTTACTACATTTGTTATTATAAACCATATATTTGTCTGATGAATTTCTAATGACATATGTACAATACACAGAAAACACATCAGAATCCAGTATCACTTATCTCATCTCTCAGAAATCTGTTTAGGTGTGACAATAAACAGACTGAATACAATTCATTGTGGGATTTTCAGGGAAGTTTGTGAGTAACTACCCCTGAAATAAACTCAAGATTTATCTCAAAGATAAAATAATAATAAGGATAATATTAAAATTACAATGACAATAATAACAACAGTAAGAAGCACCAAAAAATAAAAATAAAAATAGTGCATGTGGTTTTAGTTGGATGATTATGAATGTGACAAAATAATGATATCTTTGCCAGAGTTTCATTAGAACACCACAGGTTAATTGCTATTTAATTACAGTGAAAGTGCTATCATTTACTCCTTGTAATTTAAGTTTTAGATATTGTGTCATAAAATGATGTTTATTTCATATAAGTAAGTTCATTAGGAATAACATATTAGTTACAGACACTGACATTTGTAAAGCTGTGAAGCAATTCTAATCCCAGTTTTCAAAGCAATATTATTAGAACTTTTGAGTTCAAATATTACTCTTTCCTCATCCATGTATTGTTAGTATTCATCATCTGCAGTACAGACTTCACATTGCAGGAAGTGCCTAGACCTTTCTCCTGGGGCAGGGATGTGTGGTAGCGCTGCCTTCAAAAGAGGTGGCTAGTTGGAGAACCTCCTGCAGCAGGTGGCTAAACTGCAGGAGATGGTGAGGAGGTTGTAAAGCATCAAGGAGACTGGGAAGAGGGACAGACAGCTGGTTCCAAGTACAGTCCACAGTGAACCTACAGCCCACTGCCAAACATAACCTCCATTTTCAAAAGGAGAAAAAAGCCCTGGGGGACTACAGGCTGATCAGTTTCACCTCTGTGCCCAGAAAGATCATGGAGAAGATCCTCTGGAAATTATGCTAAGATGTGGAACATGAGGAGGTGAACAGTAATAGCCAAGATGGCTTCACCATGCCTGGGCAAGCCATGCCTGACAAGTGTGGTGGCCTTCTGTGACAGGGTTACAGCAATGGTGGATAAGGGGAGAGCAACTGATGTCATCAACTCAGACTTATGTAAAGCATTTGAAACTGCCCTGCATGACATCCTTGTCTCTAAATTGGAAACATACATTTTTTGGATGGACCACTCAGTGGATAAGGAACTCGCTGGTTGGTCACACTTAAAGAGTTGCAGTCAATGGTTTGATGGTCAAGTGGAAATCAGTGATAAGTTATGTGCCTTAAGAGTTGGCACTGAGACTGTTGCTGTTTAACATCTTCGTCAATGACATGGACAGTGGGACCGAGTGCGCCCACAGCAAGTTTGCTTGCAATGCAAATATTGAGCAATGTAGTGTGCTCAATATGCTGAAGGGAAGGCATGACAACCAGAGGGACCTAAACAAGCTCAAGAGGTTTCGAGCATAAAAAGTTTAATATTTAGTTTTTAAATGATTCAACATTTATGTAGAAGGAAGACAAATACTATGCATACATTAAAGGTGGATAAATCTGCAGTTGCTTTTTTTTTTTTTTTTTCCTCCTATCAGAAAGAAAATGATGACCTAGGAATAAGGCACAGACCTGAATGCCATCTAACTCAGCTCAATTAAAATACATCCTTTCTGTCAATTATATAATATCCTATAAAAGTTAGTCTGCTTTGTAAAGAATAAAATGAAATGCTAAATTTTGAATTTTAGCTTATTGACATTCCTACAGTTGCACTGAGAGATATAATGACAAAACAAAATGTACCATAAAAGTGTAACCCAGAAATTTTTATTCTACTTAATGATTTAATAGTCTAATAGACCACACTGCATAGTTAATTCAGAAAATCTCATTAAAATGAGTTAAACAGCTGTGGGAGAGGGTTTTTTTGGGGGGGTTTGGTTTGGATTTTTTGGTTGTTGTTTTTTCACCCCCTACAAAGTGTATCTCAATTGCTAAGTCCTTCTCCCTGGAGTTAGGCTCAATTTCTCAGTGTTCCCCTGGTCCCCACCTGAAAGACAGCATTGCAGACTTCCTCTGAAAAAGGGATCAGGATTACATGGTGTTGCCACTCTGAGTTGTTTGCTGGGCTCACAGTGATTGTTTCTTTCTCCTCAGCCTTATGTACATATGGATTTAGTTTTATATTTTCTCACCATGGTGTGCTTTCTTCACCATTACACAACTGTTCATCTGGACTAGATCCAGGAGGAAGTTTCCTTAATGGTGTATAAAGAGATACTCATCTGATGAAACTCTAATGCCAAGCATACATACATTTCAGAAAAATGGGTTGGTAACCAATATTCTTGACCACTAATTCCAGAAATCTGTCTCAGGTAGGTGGCTGGAAAGTTATTTTTATGGGATTCCATTAGAATGCAGCAAGAAACAACTATTCAAAAATAGGTAAAAGGTCAGAAAGTTCATAACAGCAAGCTTGGGAGTTTTTTTTCTTCTTATCAGGTTCAGTTGCTACAGTTATTGACAAGAAGTGAGCAATGACCATTTTTTTAAATTTTGTTGTTATTTTGTTATTTATTTATTTATTTATTTTTGTCTTTGAAAGTGGAGACAGCACAAAAGAGATCCTTGCATGTTTTGCATACTAACATGAGCCAGCAACGTGCACTCACAGCCCAGAAAGCAAACCGTACCCTGGGCTGCATCAAAAGAAGCAGGCATATTGAGGGAGGCAAATCTGCCCCTCTACTCTGCTCTGGCGAGACCCCACTTGGAGTACTGCATCCATCATAAGAGCATGGACCTTTTAGAATGAGTCCATAGGATGACCACAAAGATTAACAGAGGGCTGGAGCACCTCTCCTATGAAGACAGGCTGGGAGAGTTAGGATTGTGTAGTGTTGAGAGGGGGTTTTTATTATTACTGTTATTGAATCAGTAGATTTCACAAAGGCTGAAGTAACCAGAAATTCTTCCAGTCTTCATTGGCTAGAAAGAAAAATATACAGAATTCTTTCAGAGGCAGCTATCAACATATTTTTCATTTGCTGTTTTATTATTTTTATATACTTTATTTTGGAATACTTTTACTCAGTGGAATACTGAAAAGTACAGCTTGTGGAAATTTTTTATAGAAAGAAATCAAGAAATGAAAATCAATTTCATATGGTTAAATATTTTTACTGGCTTTCAGTTTACCTTGAGGTGCTGATTTTAGACTACATATAATTATTTTCTACATATTTCACACTGTAGTTTTGATTATGAAATAAAATTGTGTTGTAACTTAGAAATCAGAGCACGAGACAACCTGCATTCTCCTTTCTTTGCTTCCAGAAAAGATCCTTCTAAGCCACAGTTCTATCACTAAATGATTAATATTCTGGTTGTTGTATTTTCTTTTTTTTTTATGTTTTAGGCCCTTGAGATATCTATATATGTTTGCTGGTCCTCAATTCAATAATCACATGAATCTTAGACGTAAAAGCTGAAGGGATTGTTTATGAGACACAACATAACTATTCAGTCTGTTATGATTTATTATGTGAATGCATCAAATTGTTCATGGTTATTTCACTGGCATATGTAATATAATTAATAACAACGGAAGTAAATTAAAAGAACAGCAGAACTGGCTGATCAGGATTATGGCATAGAATTTTAGCAGATATCTACCTGAAATGGAAAAAAAAAAAAAAAAAATCCCTTTTTCTGAGGTCCTAATATAATTCTGCAGGAGAACTTTTTTCCATCATCACAGAACTGTAGCGTCGCTTAGGTTTGAGGAGACCTCTGAAGCTCACTTAGTCCAGCTCCTGCTGTGGTAGTGCCAGCTCTGAAGGTAGATAAGATTGTTTCTGATTTTTCCCCAGCTGAGTTTTGAATATTTCCAAGGATGGAGATTCTATAACCTCTCTAGACAATTTTTTTCCAATGTCTGATGAGTCTCTGACTTTTTTTTTTAATAATGTCTAATCATAATTTCCTTTGTGATAATTTATCCTTCATTACTTACGCAGTATTTGATTGCCTCTGAAAAGTGTCTGCTTCTGTTTGGGAACTGTTGTCCACAGACACAAAGTAAGAGGCATTTCCTGCAGCCAGGGACTTGAACAGATAAAGTCCTCCCTCAAGTCCCTCATTTGGGTTGAGGTCTCTAATTTGCAGAGACATACTGTCCAGCTGGTGCTAGGAACTGTATTCTGCTGCAAGTCATTTCTGTGACTGTACTACCTCTAACAGTCCCGTGCTGCCTGAACCCCTCACGTAGGATCTCTTCCATGCCTTCTTGAGCATTTACTGTCAAAGCTTCGTTGATATATCCTGGTTGCCACATTTATTGTCAGTCCACAGTAATAGCTAAAGTAAGTCTCTCTTCTAGTTGTTGAATTGGAACCTGGCATTGCCTAATCAGGTGAAGTTGAAGGTGTAGGCATACCTTTAACAGGACACAGAAGAAGAGGAAACCTGGCTTTGTTTTCAAATAACAAATAACTTTAATAGAATCACAGAATAATCATAGAATGGCTTGGGTTAGAAGGGACTTTTAAAGATTATCTAGTTCCAACATCCCTACCATTTGCAGGTATGTCTTCCACTACATAAAGTTCTCACAGCGTGGTCCAACCTGATCTTGAAAATTTCCACGGATGGGGTATCCACAATTTCTCTGGGTAATTTTTTGCAGTGTCTCATCACCATCATAGTAAGGAATTTCTTCCCTCATCCTATCTGCCAAATCCCTTCTTGCTAGCTCTGATCACCCTAATCCTCATCAGAAAAACATGACCTAATTTTAATACCATATATTTATTCTGCAACCATGAGCAACTGCAAATGAATGAACTATTTAGCCCTAGTTTTCATAGTGATATTTTTTTCTGGATAAACCTAACTGTAAAAGTTGATGGGAAAAAGTGGTTTCCTGTGTTGATTTAGTAGATATGCTCTCAATTACCTTTGTTTTGAAATTTTAATTTCATTGCGCTCAACAACAATGTTCTTTACTTATGTTAAGGAAGACAAGATTCAGATTGTCCAGCAGTTAGTCCTAGGAGCTCACTATTGAAACAACGAGAAATAAGTGTATCACAAAGCAAAATTTTGAAGTACTGTTTTATTTTCTACAACACGCTCAATTTAGAGTAGTGCATGATCATTTAATAATTTATTTCTGTTTTCAGTGTAGTCTGCATGCTTTCTGATTATTTTTTTTTAATTGCAAGACAAATGATGGCTTTATCCAAGTATAGATTTTACACAGTTGTTGAAATTTCAAGTACACAAAAATATAGTTTTACCAATAATGTAGATATTCATGCTTAAGTTCTTTTAATAGAACAAGATTGCAGAATTATAGTGAGTCCTTCAAGTGTTTGTATGTTTGGTGAATAATGAATGATCTTTCATCTGCAGCACTGCAATATCTTAGGGAGGATTTTTTATCTTTGCTCAGTGGGCTGAAAATCTGCAAATTGTTCTTCACTTTCTTAACTTAGCCTTGGCATCATTGATTTTCTGAAGCTGTTGGCATGGATATTCTATGAAATTGTCTGTGCATTAAGTTTAAATTAGCTATCATTATTATTCAGAAAATAATGAGACTGAGATCAAATCATGTCATTAGCAACACCTTTTGAATCAGTATCATATTTTCTACTCTGTTTACTGCTAAATGTACAATTTACCTAAAGAGGGAGTAAGAGAAGAAATACTGATCAGATAAAGGAATTAGGAGTGAACATGTAAAATGTTTAGAATATTAAGTTACTGTAGTATAAGAGCATTTTGTTTCAGAAGTAGGGCGTATGTCCCTGTATGTAAATTATTTTTTAAAGCTTAAAGCAGGATAGTGCTTTATACATACATATCTGACACTTTTCCTTAGAAAGAAATGACAGTATTTATAAAGCAGGGTTGAGGCCCTCGCAGAACAAAACATATCTGTATTTGCAAATAAGGAATGAAGAGGGTTTTGTGTCTTTTCCCTGAAAATTGCTCTCAGCTCCATGCATGCCTAAAACCTCAAAGAAATCTGTCAAATTCCTGGGGCTGCAAAGCTCTCCTTCTATAGTCAGATCTTAATATCATATTTTCTTGATAAATAAAAGAACATGAAATAAAAATTGAATTTGGTCACAATATTATTTTTTATGTTTATCACAGAGTCCAAATATAAAAAGGCCTGTAGCAATTAGAAAGAAAAGAATAGTAATAGGTAGAGAAATGTTAACATTTGAGATATATCAATGAAGGGCAGAAGGACAGGATGAACTCATGAGAAAAAAAGGCACCAAAGATAGACAGTTTGGAAAAAGACAGGCCTTAACAAAAGGAATCTAGCTCTAGAATCCAGCTTCAGGCTGAGCAGTCAGGGAGGGGATGTTGCCCTCTATGTCAAAGACCAGCTGGAGTGTGCGGAGCTCCATCTGGGGATGGATGAAGAACCAACGGAGAGCTTATGGGTCAGGATTAAAGGGAGCACAGGGGCAGGTGATGTTACAGTAGAGGCCTGCTACAGACCACCAGATCAGAGTGACAGGGAAGATGAGGCCTTCTATAGACAGATAGGAGCAGCATCGCATTCACACACCCTGGTCCTCATGGGAGACTTCAACCACCCATCCAGGGCTGCATCAAAAGAAGTGTGACTAGCAGGTCACGGGAGGTGATTCTCTGCACTCATGAGACCCCACCTGGAGTACTGTGTCCAGTTCTGGAGTCCTCAACACAGGAAGGTCCAGTGGAGGGCCATGAAGATGAATGATCAGAGGGATAGAGCACCTCTCCTATGAGGACAGGCTGAGGGAGCTGGGGCTGTTCAGCCTGGAGAAGAGAAGGCTCCAAGGAGACCTTCTAGCAACTTTCCAGTATCTGAAAGGAGCCTACAGGAGATCTGGAGAGGGACTCTTTGTCAGGGAATGTAGTGAGAGGATGAGGCATAATGATTTTAATTTGAAAATGGGTAGATTTAGATTAGATCTTAGGAAGAAATTCTTTCCTGTGAGGGTGGTGAGGCATTGGGACAAGTCGCCCAGAGTTGTAGATACCCCATCCCTGGAAGTGTTTAAGGCCAGGCTGGATGAGGCTTTGAGCAACCTGGTCTAGTGGTACCATGGCAGGGAGATTGGAACTTGATGATCTTTAAGGTCCATTCCAACTCTAATCATTCTATGTTTCTGTGATTCTTATTTCCCATAGTCCTACCCTCAGCTATTCTTAATTTCTTATGGTCCATCACTCTACCAGCCATTCTAATATCTCCCTCTATCATTAGTGTTTGAATTTGAAAATGTGAATGTTTCCTTTCCTGCTGCACACATGAATGTTCTACTTTTAAAATTACTGAACAGAGCAGAGTTTCAGTAATACTTCTACCCCAGCACTCTCCTAAGTTTATGGCTCATGCAGAAACTAGACTAGTATTAACGCACATCTTTCTACTGTTTAAGAGTGAGACAGAGAAGGTTATTCCCCAGTCTTCGACTTCTAAATTAAATACTTAAAGGTAGTCACAACTAATATATACACACAAATAGATGTTTGGAAGTCATTTGAAGTTTTCTAGACTAAGACCTCTGTATGTCAGACAGATGCTAACATAGCAGACATTTGTGTTTCTGTCACGGCAGCAGCTGGAGATCAGGCCACAACAACAATATTGGAAAAGTCATAGGATAATTAACTATTCGAAAACGAGTCAGGGCTGTCTTGTACCTATAGAGCTAACTAAGGCAGTTACTTTGTTTTTCTAAATTTCCTTTCACAACACAATAATTCTGAAGCATACAAACTGTTTTATGGTTCTCACTCAGTTCCACTTTTATGTGTAGTTAGAAGTTAGAAGTTAGAAAGTCTTCACATGAATTGGGGTCTTAATTCTCATTTTAGCCACTGTGGATCTATTTGGTACAGTCAAAGATATGTATGGAGCAATTCAGTTCAGTCTTATTAAGCAGTTAGAAATCAGTTCAACTGCCTGAACATAATACTTTTGAGCCATCTTAGATTATCTGAAAGGTTCAGAGACAGTTGGCAGATATGATCATGGGAGAGAGGAACCTTTCTGAAGTGACAGCTGGAAGCCAGGTGGGATAATTTAGGATGTCTCAAATGACATTTGGTAGAAAATGTCTGGGCAACTGAGCTGAGACCATAATGTCTGTATTGCTTTCCTTCAATTGCATTTTATTTTAGCAAATTGAAACTATGCATGTAATCAAAACAAACAAACAAAATCCGTGATAGTGTTACGAATCCTTCTGAATATTTACTATGTTATAATAACATGACTCTCTTTTTGTACACACAATATCCAGCTTTTCAGAGTTGATGACTATGTCTAAGGAGAAGAGCAATGTTAGAGAGAGATAAAGAATAAGAACAGTCAAGGGAGAAAAGATATATTTGAAATGTAAAATGAGATGGCAAGCTGATGAAGCAGAGATGCAGAGAAAGGTTGCTCCAAATGGCAGTAGCTACAAGACTTCTAATACCTGTAATGGTAATTGCAGATGGGAGGATATAAACAGAGTAGATTGCTAATGAAGGAAAAAAGAAAAACTCAAAAAGCACACATTAGAGAAGCCTGGAAGAGATCTTTAAAACACAGGCAGCAAATTATAAGTGTGACAAAGTAGAGATAAACTGGATTGAATACAGGAACAACAATGATCTTTTCATGCAGATAACTGTGATTACTGTTCCTTATGTATGAGTAAAGAGATAATAGTTTTCTTCATTTCTTTACGTTAGAAGTCTGACAAATTTGGAAAGTCATGGGGAGAGGAGATGATAATAAAAAGCAGATAAAATTATGAGTTTATACTCGGTCAGGGATTTACCTACACCCTAAAACAAAAAATAAAAATATAAATAAAGACTCTACAGTTCTTAGACATGCTTATAACTAGCAGTGATGAATTAGGAAAACTTGAGCTCTGGAGTCTGAATGAGTCTTGAATGGAAAACACCAAATTTGCCTATAATTTTCCCTCTGAAATTCACAGCATTCTGTATTTAAGACACATCTATCTCCCTCTTCAAAGACATGTATGAGACCCAGATTTGAATACACTATCTACCCATTGATGACACATCCTATGAAACAAGGAGTTGGGCTATTTTATCATAAGCTTAGTTACTTTAGTACTTATGAAGTAATTATGCAGTAATTAGGTTACTTCACTTTAACACAATCTTTATAAAAGGTTAAAGGAAACACCTTTAATGCTTGCTCCTTTCTTACGCTTCCCAAATTACCCTGTAGTGTACTGGTCTGGATAGACTCAGGGCAAGTGGTCTTCTGGTCTTTGTCACAGTAGCCAAGAAGTACATACGTTACAGAGTGGTATAAAGTTGAATTCCAGACAACCTAAAGTGAGAACACATAACTTTTCCTTCATGCAGGAAGACCCATAAACATAGTCATAGTCATAATGACAATTCATAAAATATTTTCTGCTTATACAATACACATATTTATAAATTTATTTCCGTCCCAACAAGAAGTCTGATATAAACTTAAATGTATGAATAATGCAAAAACATTTAATTGGGAACACTGAATCTCCTGGTAGTTGAAGTACTTTCTTGGCAAATGGGAGATGTGGATGCAAGTGGGATATACAGATGCAGCCTCAACATGTAGAAACACTCTAACCAGAATTGTTCTATGTGTAATTCTAGATAAATATACAACTTAGACAAAAAAATGCAGTTACTGTATACTCAAATCATATGTTTCTCAGTGTAGATAGTATCAAAAACTTAAGATTGTCCAAAATATTGGTGTTGATCAGGTAACTGAATAATTAAGCAGTGCACTATAGCTGATAGGTTCAATCTGGAGCAGCCGCATTCAGAATTTCAGAAGCCCGAATCTAAAAAAAAAAAATCCAAAACCCAAAAATGAAAACATGTGGCTCTGGAGAACAAATACCGCATCTAATAAGATGCTTCTTGTTAGCAGCATTGCTTTGCAAACAGGGAATTTAGAATGCTGCCAGAGCAAAGATGACTAAACAGAACTAATGTTATCTAGGAAATTTACCATAGGAACAATGACATATTTGAAAATCACTGAGTGTTAAATATTAAAATAAATAAATAAATAATAATAATAAAAAAATGTGAAGGAGGAGAAACTACACCACCACAATTAGATCCAGACCAAACAATACTTTGGTCTCTGCCTCAAAACTATGGGTAACTACGAAGAAAACTTGGTTGATTTTGCTATTTCTGACACACTGGTATTGGAAATAATGACACTTAATTTATTTAAGCTTTTGACCAGTTACAGTTGGTCTAATAGGCTAATTAAGAAAACATAATTCAAGAGTACTACGCTGTATGGAAAAGGAATACATGTCAGATTTTTATCTTATTTTATTTTATTTTATTTTATTTTTTAAGTATTAGATACAGAACAGATAAAGATACAGATTTGGAACTGTTCAGAGCTTAGAAAAGCCAGAAATTTAATTCTGGGAAAGTCATTAAAGCCTTTTTAAAAGCACAAATTTGTAAGAGCACTCTTTGATAAAAATCTAAAAAAAAAATTATTTGCCAGGCGTATGTTATACAACCTGGTACAGGCTGAAATTTATGAGAAAGTGAGAATATTTTGGCACTTTTGGTATCACAAAGAATCCAAAATGCTAGACAAAAAACAAACAAACAAACAAACAAACAACAACAACAAAAACACAACAGAAATTCATGCAGATGTCACAGAGTCCAGTAAAACAACCACAGAGCTGCACTCAGTATGTAATACAGTCAAATCAAATAGAACTAAATCAAAACCATAACCTAATCTAAGACAATGTGCAACATACAGAGAAAACTGAAAGAAATGCAACAGAACACATCACTGCATAAGCATGAAAAAACTACAAATAGTGGTAACAGAAAGACAGAGGCAGATTCCCTCCTCAACTTAATTCTTCATAAAATATATTAAAAAAAGCCCCAAAATATTTGGACAATCTTCCTGAAGGGAATTAAGGTGTGAATTAGTTATAAACAGCATCTGAAAACTTTCTATCATTCTATAAATAAGGATATTAGCAAAAAAGGAGCTATGAAAAGTGCATCCATGATTATGTAAGTTTACATAGGAGTAACTTGCATAAGTGTATGGATATATCTCAAAATAGAAAAAAAGAAAAAAAAACAAACAAACAAACAAACAAAAAACCTTACATTGTTGTGAAAGGTACTGAGTTAAAAAAATATAAAAAAAGGCACCCACTAGAATTAAAATCACAATATGATCTTAGTGTATTGACAAGGACATAATACTTGGAGGCAGGTATCAAGTGATGTGTGAAAGGAGCAAGACGTGCAAAAGCAATCTGAGTGATGGTGGGGATATGCCATTGGATTAAGGCTGGTTTAATCCAGATTTTTTGCATTTTATACTCACAGGGAAATTCTAATTGTGCGATATATAAGGCTGAAAAAATCGACTGGATAGACTTATTTTCCAGTTGGCCTGGTCCATATGGGAGTTTTAAGAGAAACAATTAGACACTCTGTTTATGAAGAAACTGAAATAATCAAATACATTAAAAAGTTAATTAATGGTACTACTTACCAGCAAAGAAAACTTTTTGGAAATGGTAAGTCATGTTTCTTTAGTTTAATGCTATTTTTACAAGTACTGGAAAAACCTTCCATATATCTCCTAAGAGGTTGCTTCCTCAGGCAGTCTTAAGGGTTTTGTTCAGCTTCCAAAATATTCCATAGAAAAATCATTTCAATGTATAGGCAGTTGTATACAGAGAATATACGGAAAAAAATGGTGTGGGGAAGAGGAAAGGAAGAATCTAAATAGAAACATTAAGAAATCTTGGAGTGTAGCTCCACTAAAGCAGAAAAATCTAATGTGAGTAATGTGTAGGAGAAAAAACAGACACTGTAAAATTTGTACAGCTTAGGAAGTATTCAGTGAATAGTCTTAAGGAAAAAAGTCTTAAAAAAATGAGAGGCCTAATGTTTGAAATCCTTACCTTAAGACAATATTGTACCACTCCTGGTTGTCTTTCTGTGTCTGTCTTCTGGGATCGTATTATTCCCAAACTACAACTCCACGATTAAAATATCAGACTGCTGTTTTGTACACAGAATAAATTGACAAAATTTTTTCCAGAATTCTTATTTTAGGCATTTCTACTGGACAGAAGCAGGCGATTCTAGTATATGAGTTATTTTAATAAATAAAAATGGTACTTTAGTGTGAGAGAAATTTACATTGAGAAATGTCTATTGACTATTCTGACTGTCCAGGCGTATGAACTAAAAGCAGACATGTATATTAGGAGAAAAAAAAAAAAAAAAAAAAAGTCAGACTGGCTATCTAGATGTTTACATTCAGAAGTATAATTTTCTATATAATGAATATAGCGTTTTTCCTCCTTATTTCTTTATTTCTAGAAACTACTGTGAAATAAAAGTCAGCATATTAACTAAAAAGCCATGAAAAAAAAATTCTAAATATTCAGAATTTTATTTCTCTTATTTTCCAGGTATAAAATTTCAATCTTTTAATATAGTCTGAAATTACATAGATATTTTTGGGGAGAAAAAAAATAGTCATATCATTTAGGTATTTGACAGTATCTGTATTTCCATTTTGCAACACATTAACAGTACACGAATTCTTTCAGCTTTACAAGTACAATATGCTTTGGAGTTGTGCTTTTCACATTTTGTTTTATACTTCAGCCCCAAAATTATGGGTTTCTTCATTAAAAATAATTTCCTAATTTGTCATGTTAAACAGTAATCATCAGACAACTTCCAATGTTTTCTTTCATTTGTTTATTTTCCTTCTATCTTAAGGTGCCTGATTTTCTTTTAGCAACTGCAACTTTAGAGGGCAATCTTGAAGAATGAGTATAACCACAAATATAACAGATGTCTCATAAAATTAACTTCAATTGCTTCTATATGACCTCTGTTGAGGAAATAAGAACCAAATTGAAGTCAGCAAGAGCAGCTGTAGATTCTGCTGTTAGATAACAGTGACCTGCATTCCCAAGGGTAGTGCCCATAAATAAGAGAATTGTGCACCTGCAGACAATAAATGTGATTAATGCCAGAATAACTTAGCAAGCATAGCTTCAGCCACATAGTGATGTGACATCTTGGGTCAGAAAGAATAGATTCAGTAACAACAATTAAAATATATCCACTAGGTAAGCAAATTTCAGCTAGACTCAGGAGACAACAACATACGGAGTTTAATTCTAATATGATTTTATCACCTTTGGTGTTTTTTTTCTCTCTCTCTCCACCCACCCCCACCCTCCCCCATCCCCTTCTATTCTCTCTCTCATCTTCTTTTTCATAAGTATCTCTTATAAGTACTTTAGATATCATATATGTATCTCTCTCTGTATATATGTATAAATTCAGGTATCTAATGAATAATCTAGATGTCAGAAAGTGTAAGAACATCTTTTTTTTTACAGAGTTAAATCTATGAAGGATGAGAGATGGCATAAAAGAGGACCACAGAAACTATGAGACAGTGTATTGATGAATATAACTTTGGAAAAATAGAACCGGCATGGGCTAATGGTCCAAATCTTTAATGATCTAATGGTCTACAGGCTGCCCGATCAAGGGGAGCCTGTTGATGAAGCCTTCTTATTCCAGCTACAGGAGGCAACTTGTTTGCAGGCTATTATTCTACTGGGGGCTTTAGGTACCCTGACATCTGCTGGAAAAGTAGTACCATGAGCATTGAGGATAACTTCTCAAGGCAGGTAACAGACAGCCCTACCAAAGGGGATATGATGCTGGATCAGTTGGTCATCAACACAAGTGAGCTAATCTGCGATGTCAAGATTTGGAGGCAGCCTGGGCTGCAGTGACCATGCAGTAGTGAATTTTGCAGTCCTGAGGTGTATGGGTCAGGGGAAGAATAAACTCAGGATTCTGAATTTTAGGAATTAGTCAATAAGACCCCCTGGGAAACTTCCCTCAGGGGCAAGGGAGCAAAATATCACTGGCAAATCTTTAAGGATGCTTTCCACAGAGGAAGGTCAAAGAAAATGTAACCCTGCAAGTAAGACTGGCAAACTGGTAATAACAGATGAGGAGAAGCGAGGTACTGAACAACATTTTTGCCTTTGTCTTCACTGCTAACCTTTCTCCCCACATCTCTTGAGTGGATGGAACACAAGGCAGCGAGTGGGGGAGCAAAGTCACTCCCAGGGTAAAACAAGATCAAGTTCATGACCACCTGAGGTACCTGAAAATAAATAAGTCTATGGGACCTGTTTTCCAGCAGGAAATATAATTAATCATTTTTAAGCATTATTTGAAATAATTTTGAACATTATTGCTCTAAAAGTTGATCTGCAAAAATGTAACATCCACATCTCTACAATACATGGTGTAAAACCAAAGAGTATAATGCTGTATACTACATGCAACTTTAAGTCATAAGCAACTGCATCAGATGTGATGGAAAAGGTTGTCAGAGAACACAAAGAGCACAGAGTCTATTTCTATAGTCTGATAAGTATAATACTGTCAATACTAGTAACAATTGGCAGCTTTTTATTAACATAAACTAGAGTTCTGGAATTGCCAATCTCTGTCTAAATTTGTGTTGGCTTGTTTGTGTTTTGTTTTAACTTCCTCAGTCGCAACAACTGTCTAATGACCAGGTGACTAAAACATAATTTGTCTAATTTGTGCTTCACTTTCTATAATTGGGTGCCCTAACACCTCTTGTTAATAATTTTGATAAAAATGTTAAAACTCACGTAGTTAGGCTGTGTAGAATGACTTATCTCTAACCCTAGAATAATGAAGCTGAATAAAGGAGCAAAGGTACGGAATGATGGCAGATGCTTCAAACATTCGGGTGTGGGATGATATGGGAAGTCCTGGGGCTGTCAAAAAATCAACAGTGCTCAGTTAGTGGCATTAACACAGATGTAGGAACTGGATGAAATCTCAAGGCTTATGAAAAGCACGGGTGTGTTTATAATTCGTTCATCACATGATTTTGAGTGTAGCAGAGAGGAAATATTAGAAAAGACACTTGAAAATCTAGAGAAAAATCACGGATGATTTGTAGAAATAATGGAAAGATCAATCAGAAATAAAAAATCCATATTATGTGACACCAATGGATATACATGGTTTACAACTTTAGAGATGTGACCTGTTATGTTTAGGTAACTTTTTCAGTATGTTCTGAGGGGAAATGTAGAATTTTTTCCTTGCCACCTGAGTTTCAGCGATGGACCAGGCCTAGTACAGACCCTCCAATAAATGAATGTAATGTGGATTCTGCATAAGCATTAGTTTGATACAGCACCGGTTTTCCTATTAGGTACTTGCTTCTTTGCATTCCTACAAATTCATAGAATGATTGGGGTTGGAAGGGATTTCTGGAGATCACATAATCCAACCACCACCAGGTTCACCTAGAGCAGGTTGTACAGGATGGAATCCAGTTGAGTTTTGAATCTTTTCTTCTGTTTTTATTTTTCACCCATTCTTAGTACTGGACCTTACTCTGTCATTTTAAAAACAAGTTTTGGACAAGTCAGTTAAAATCAATGGATTACAAAACTATTACAACCATGTTTGGTGTATTTATGTTAGTGACACAGTATAGATGGATATCTCATGTGCTGTATTCCAATACATATTCCAATAAATATTCTAATAGACATTCTCCGATTTCTTTCAGAAAATATTTTGATGTAAACAAGAAGAAAAAACATTTTTTTTCAGACAAATAAATATAGCTCTTTGTTCTTGTTCTAAGAAATTCTATATAGTTATATATCTATTAAGATCTCTGGCAAATGCACAAATTAAATTCCATCTCAGCAGCAGATTAGTCTGGAGTAGCCTATTTTAAAGTGCAACTAGATTGTCAGTAGTTATTGTGCAAAGTGTTTATGATGAAACAAAAAATGCTTGCTATAACTGGCAAATTCAAGTAAGATTCACAACCTGGAATGTTTATTCTGAGTAATGACAGAGTAGGTAAATTAATATCGATAAGTCTATTAATATAAAATTATATAACCTCTTTTGTCAAATTTTAGCTGTATTTAGAATATTGCTCTGTGGGTCAGTGAACAGAAAGAAACCATCTTTCCTCTCTGTGATCTCTTTCATTTCTGTGCTTCAAAGATATGACTAAGAATAGTGGTTATTAATGTTTGTCTACCTTTCATCACCGAAATTAAAATAGGCTGTAAAATGGTGTTTTAAAGTATAAGAAGTAACCCTTTTATTATACCTTTTCTTACAGAAAAGAGAATCTTACTTGGGATTATATTAGTATGTGGTGTTAAAAACACATTGCCATTTATACAATGATTAATTACCCATGTTTTATATGTTTTCCCGAGTCTCCAGTGATGAGATTTAGATATTAATCTGTTAAAGGAATAGAAGACTCAGAAACTGGTTAAAATAACGTAAGCTATAAAGTATATATATCTATTTTCACTATTCATTTTTAATGGATGTGTATGAAACCTAGTATGTTAATAAAAGGTTTCCTTTTACCTTCTTCTTTCATTTTCCTGAATTCATCTATCTTAAATTTGTCGTGGTTTCTCTGCTGGATATGTTTAATAAATTATTTTCTATACACACATTCGTGGTTTTGTTTTTAAACAAAAAAATATGTGTCTGGTTTATACTGATACCTAGGTATCAGTATACTGTCCAGGTTATAGCTTTATACATTCAAAATATAATATAAAATAGCTGTACAATAATATTTATGTATTTTCTTCTCAACATTTAAAGTCATTAAATTCTGTGAGGATATGTGTACAAGTCTAAATTGAATGCCTGCTGATTTCAGAAATTAAAGTGCACAGTAAATTATATCCTCAAAGGTGTTTGATTTGTATGTATCCCTACATAAACTGAACTTCAGCATTTTTCAAAATAAATGTCTGAAAATGTAACTTTTCAAACTAATTTTTAGGCATTAAGCAGCTTCAGTCATAATTTTACAGCATAACCAGGCTGGTAGTTTAACTCTTGTGTCCCCATTCAGAATGTCTGGGAAGTTTTAAGTTTATTTTTATAACACATTTTAATGTTTTATTCACTTTTGGGGATGTAGTAGTAAAAAAAGTCAAATGGCAATTATTTCAATATTACTTTTTAAAGTCCAGTCATTACTACAATTATCTGTAAGGTAAAAACTTTGACTTACTGCAGCCTAAAAAGGATAACAAAGGGAATTCAATATTTTGTGAAAATTCTGAAGCCAATTCAGGTGAAAAAATCTTAGAAAAGAGCGGAGCCATCACAAATAGTTTTCCATCTATTATCATGATAACTTGGCTTAAAATGGAAAACTCCCTTCTGTAAAATTACACTCTCTAACACAAGAAGCTCATTATCACCATGGACACACCTAGCATCATACAACAGATGCACCACAGGACATAGCTGAGCCCCTCAGCCAAGACGGTGGTGGCTTGGGGAAAAGACAGTTAAGAGTGAAAAAAAAGGAGTGAGGGGTGAGGAAAAAAAGTGAGCATGCTTAGCATGTTACTAGTATGTTAGCCAAGAAAATGCAGAGTACAACTCACAGTGAATTCATTGGTACAAATAAGAGATCTGCAAACTGAGTATGCCATCTCTTTGGACCACTAGCTTCAGGTATTATGTGCAACAGAGTCTGTCAGTACAGATAATCACTTCTGTTGATATTTGGTACAATACATGAGAAAACCTCCTATCTCCTATCAAACTCAGCATGGCTGAAAATTTGGAAAGGAAGTCCCAAACACCTGAAAATTTTCCTTTGCACATTATGATTTATTTTGAGATAATAGTGGCAAAAAACCTAAACATGCAAGTAAATCATTGGTTTAAGGACAGCTTTTGCAGTTCCTAATCAGGACATTATCTGCATACTGCATGTAGGTTGCACACCAGAAGGTGAATTAAGTTTCCTTCCCTCTGAAGTTGATTAGTATCACAAATATTCATTTATCTGCAAATTAATCCTCCTAGATTAGGACATGGAATAGGGGCTGTATTCTCTACAATTTAAGACATTGGAATCCATTCCCTATTGCATACACTTTGGCTTTTTGTGGGATATTCACTGATGAGAATACAGAATTGACATTTTTCAAATTATAATCGAAAGAAGCGTTTGGAAATTTCTACAAACCTCAGAGAATCCTCCACCTTCTAATGGCTTCTAGTACTTTCCTCTTAAAGAATATTGCCCCATGTACAGCTTCTGATAGATTTATTCAGAATGGTATGTAAAAGAAACCAACTGTTTTGAGTAAAACATCAATGAAAATTCAAAGAATTAATCTAAACTGCAGCGCCACCAAAGACAGTAGCTGAGTTGTTGCTGTCCTGTAGAGAAGCAGCAGTTTGTAATATACCTCCAGAACACAGCATGTTTTCCTTTTGTATGTAGTACACAAATGAGATGATCCATCCTAGGTGAACAGAGCCTATTGTATGAGAAATAGATGTCCTGACCTCTTCTCTTTCTTTCACAACACTGTTGTCTTGTTGTCTTCTCTGTGTGGCTTCTCTGACAACAGTGTCGAACACCAGTTAGATGTTTCTTGGTCTCAACTTTTAGCAGACAAAAAAATTAGCTACTCATTCACCTGAGGGAAGATAACTTATCCAGGGAAAATTATAGGGGAAGATGACCAGGGTCAATATATTCTACATTTACTGCCTATTATCTAAAGCCAGGGAGGATAACTTCTAGGTGAAGCCTAATTAATAGCTGAATCTTTGAAATGGAAACTGTCAATAATGTACCTTTTATATAATTTCGCTAGTAAGTCAGGACAAAGCTACTTTCACTAAAACCACTTGAATAACTTCTGCTAAGTACTAAGAGATCTTTGCCACTCTAATAATCATGTAATTTTTCTAAATTACAATTTAACAGTCGTATTGCAGAGGGTATGTAGGGGTCTTTAGACAAAGATATAAGTACAATATGAATTTAAAATATAATGTAAACTACATACATTACCCTACAATCCATATTTTCTAATTGGAAGACAGACATATTTTTATCAACTTTAAACTTTGTTTGACCCACACTGGCTGGACTGAATGTTTCAATAATGCCTGATGCAAGTTGTAAGAAAATTACCTACAGAACCACTAGCAGGAAGTAATTCAACTCTCCTCTCGTTGTTAGTTATCTTTAGAGTAATTGTTGCTTTCTGTATGATGCTCCTTTCCATTGACTGTAGAGGACATCTAGATAAATAGCTTACATTATGTGCCTAAGTTTTAGACAGCATCTTGGTAGATGAATGTCACTTTACTCATCTAATCAATATTAAACATGCTCAATTACTATGCATTTATAAACTATGCTTGATACTGTCAGATGCTTTGAAACCTAAGCATGCTGACAGGAAAGTCTGTCAAGGTGTGAAATTTTCTGTTCTTGCCAGAATGCTTGTCAAAGTTGTGGTACCATCACATAAATTACCTTGTAAAAGTAAGGGAAAACCAATTGAACTATATTTTTTGGTATAGTTCTAATTTCTATATATATATTTATTTTTTTTTAAAAAAAAGTCATTTAAAGGGCTTCGATCATTCAAAATTCAGGATAAATTTATTTTCCTATCTTTCTAATATATCTGTTTAAAAAATTTCTCATAGATATCAAAATACTATGCCGTGACTTGAGAACATAGATATGCAATAATTTTATGAACTAAATATATAATCTAGGCACAAACTTTTGTATTCAATGCATGATTTAAGTTTTAGATTAAAAAGTTTAGCTTGATAAAAGCCTGTGGGGAAGTAAATCAAACCAAAACAAAACACTAGCACCACTGCTACTAGATCGGCATACTCTAAAACACTGATGAAAAGCCACAAGGTATTATGAGTTGACCATAGCAAACAGCTAAGCAGCTACCAAACCTCTCACTCCCCTGTTTCTCTTAACTGGGAAAATATAGAGGGAAGGAGAGAAGAGTTGTGGATTGAGATGACAGTTAAATAGGGAAATCAAAAGTTGCATATGCCAGCAAAGAAAAACAAGGAATTCATTCAATATGTCCCATCAGCAGGCAGAGGTTTAGCCTCTTCCTGGAAAGCAGAACCTCAACACTTGTAATGGTTGCTTGGGAAGAGCTTAACTATGAACATCCTACCTTCCTCATACTTCCCCAGAGATTTTACAGCAGAGCACAATGTCACATGGTATGGAATATCACTTTGGTCAGTTGGGGTCAGCTGTCTCAGCTGTGTCCCTCACAAATTCTTACCCAGACCACTCACCAGGGGATGGGGAAGGGGAGGGAAATCCTTGATTCTGTGCATGCCCTGTTTATCAACAGCCAAAACAGTAGTGTTTTACCAACTCTGTTTCAGCCACAAACGCAAAGCACAGCACCATATAGAGTGGTACTGGTAGGAATTAATTCCATCCTGGACAAATCCAGTATGAAAGGCAATGGAGAAAATGCAAGATCTACATACTGCATTCAGAAAAAAAGACTGAATTGCAGAAGAAGAATGAGAATTTAAAGGTGTTTTGCTGTATGGGAAAGGGTGAGGTAGTTGAAGAAACTATATTGCATTACACCCTTTCAAGCCAGCTATGGACACATTGAGAACCTCCAGCAGACTGATATCTGTGCCCTGTATTTTATTTTAAAGTACATTTTCCCTTTAAATAGATACTTTTTGTTCTGCAAAAGAGAATCTTTTCCTTATAGAGATAGCCTGTTAATTTGTTGTGTGCTGTTGCTCCAAGGGGAAGAGGAGGACTAAGAACTGAAAAGGTATATTTAAAGTAAGAACCACGAATGTCAGGAGAGCTGCCACTCAGGGCACAGTATCTCGCTAAAAACACTACAGAAATTATGCTACAAAGTGAGGACAAAGACTGCATGAGATCTGAGAAATGTTTTTCATCAGGGTCATGCAAAGTCAGACCTGTGGTTAACATAGGCCACATTTGTATTTATTCTGGAAAGTATAAACATTTCACACACAAGAAAAAAATCAAAACCAAACAATGAATAAAGAATAAATAATGCATATGGAGAAATTTGTTCTGACAATTAGGTTTTCTTTTTAAAAAAATCTCAAGAAGAGTGGCCAAGCTAAAATTGCAGCAGATATCAATGTAGTTAAACTTACTGAATAAAGTTAAAATTAAGCTCATCATTACCTCATTTTTCCAATTTCGTCTGGAGTCTGATTATAAACGATTTGTGATTATTAAAAAAAAAAAAAAAAAAAAGGCAACCCCCCCCCATTATTTATGCATATTATATGACCATATGTACACAGTATAAGTCTTGAGGCTTATTCTCAGGCCAGGGATTATTCAGCAACATTATACTTCAGACACCTTCAAAATTATTTTATGATAACTGTATGATTTTCACATGGAATTCAAGTAAAGAGATAAAACATAACAAATAAAGTATTCACTTCAAGCTACTCAAGCGTAATTTAAACATTATTGGAACAATTAGTGGAAATTAGCCCTATAGCATTTAAAATAAAAATGTTTTTTCCCCGTTCATATTTTTGTTATTTAAACAACCTCAATGAAAGCCAAGTAGCAAGGAAAACTATATACAAAACACATGTATTTTAAAACATTAATCTATGACACTCCATTAGAAGAAAATATCTAGCATGATTTTTTAAAGCATTGAAATACTTACGTGTGTATTTNTTGTATTTAAATTTGGAAATAAAAAAAAAAAAAAAAAAAAGAAAAAAAAGCTAGTCTTCTTGCTTCTAAAATTAAGTGGGTTAATAACTTGATGAAAACAAAGGGCTCTGTTAGTTAAATGTTTTGTTTTCTTGAAAAAGACACAATAGACACAACACACAAAAAAAACCCAAAATACCCCAACAAACAAAAAAACCTCCTTCAGTTCTCTTTTGTGTCTTTTTTTTATAATATTATATTTATATTCTGGTCTTCCAATAACACTTTTCTTGAAGGCATGTACTCACCTCATCTTCTATTTCCTTTTTTTTTTTTAATTTACCTTCCCAACAAACAAAAAAAAAAAATGAATTGTTATTATTTAAAAAAAAAAAAAAGTCATTAATAAGCAGAAGATTGCAGGAATGGAAAGTTAGTTTAAAGTTAGAAGGTAGACACATAAAACCAGACTTCCTATACATTATTGTTGTTAAAATTATTGTTGCTGTTACTGTTATTTATGTTTATGTGAAAAGAAGGAAAAGTAATTAAAAAAATTTAGGTGTTCTAAAACCAATTAAACTTTCAATCATAATGATGACCACACAGTTACACTAAGTACTCACATATGGGTAACATTAATCAAACAGTCAATAAATCTAATCAGGAAAAAAATAGATTGTCCTTCACAAAGAAAAGTAATTTCAAATTTCTCCAAAGAAAATAGTTCCTCATTGTACCCCATACATAATTTTACCCCAAATATAATTTTACATTATGATAGTAATGTGTGAACTGAATCAGTATCAAAAAAAGGCTGAGGACTAAAAGTCCCCTAAAGTTTGTTATTCATTTTCTGTTTAAAGTTCTTACACTTCAGTTTGAAAAACTCTTATCCATATGTCACTAGTTTACTACATAAGTCTTTGCTAGTAGCAACTCCTAAAATTCTTCAGACAAATCTAGAACTTGCTAAACTACAGTATTCAAACTTAAATCTAAAAGACCTTTTGGTACACTAAACACTGTGCGATTTAGGTTCTTTTGTCTCTTGTCCCTTTTCCATATGCATTCTCTCTATACAGTCATTTGAATGATTCAATAAAGTAGCACAGAATCTCACGAAACCACTGAGCTGAGTTACAATTTGAGCAAGAAAATACTGAAGAAAGTGCCTATTTTGAGGTATTAGGAGATTTTTGCTCGGGGAACCTATCCAGGACCCAATCAAGAAAATTACATTTTTAATCTGAAGCAACAGGGCACAAGTTGTTATTACCTTTTAAAATTTCTGATGAAAGGTACTAGATAAGAAGGCTCTCATTTCCTACTATTTCTTACCCACTGAACACAAAGAAAGGAAACATGAGCTCAGTGAAAGATTAAAATTTATTGAAATTAACACTTCTATCTCTTTATAGAATTTCCAAACCAACAGGTTATTATTAGAAGGTATGTGTGGGGATGCTGTTTGCTCAAACAGAGGAAAAGCTGGTTGTTTATGTCTTAGTTTTCATGCTACTGTGTTGGACTAGAAGTCTAAGAAGAGAGGGAAGCTACTGTTGTATCTCAAAATATATTATAAAAACTAATTTATTTTTTTTCTGTCTTAAAATAACAGTATCAAAACAGCAACACTTTAAAACAAAATATATTTCTTCCCCCTTTATAATTTGAATGTGCACCCCGAGGATGGAAAAAGCCTTCATAGTCTGCCAAGACCTGAAGTAGCATTGTTTTTTGACATTTGTAACTGGCTGATCAAATAATTCAATCAAGGTATTCTGGGAAAGGAGTTAAGCAATTGGCTCTGAACTCATCTCCGTAGCAACATTTTAGCAAATGCAATTTGCTCTTGATTATTGCATTCCATTTCCTTGTATTGGTGTTTGGAAACAAAATGTCATTTCCCTTTTATTTATGCATTTATTTTCTTTTCCTCTCCCACAGCTTCAGCATCAACAGGGTGAACTAGTATGTAAGGAAACCGGGCAAGTGTTCAGGGCAGTGAAAAATGATTTGACACACAAAATAACTACAACTTAGAAGATGATACATTCATTACTTTCTGTCATCTTTTGATTCCTCTGCTGACAGGAAGAAATGACCCTCACTTATGGAGATTTATGGGAATTTTACTTTTCAGTAAAATTTGAACAACTGTTTACAGAATTGTTTCCTTCTTTACCCCTGTTACCTTTTGAAACACAATGAATCAGGAAAAATATAAATAGTAGCTTGATAAAGGATTGGAATAGGTGAAATCACAGATGTGAAAAGACTAAATATAAGCTGGCAGTCTTTTGTTCTTGTGAAACAGAAAAGAATGTTTGCTCCCATGCCACTTGTTAGAGTTAACCAGCAGCCTGACAAGATTTTATAGTAGATCTTTTGAAAACATACCAACATAGATTTTCATTAAAACATTTTGTCTCAGCTAACATCACTTTTGAGATTCGAACAGTTTATCAAATACAGTTCAATTCATAGCGAGAGGGCACTAAACATAGGAAAGTAATAAAAAAAAATCTTTTACTTTAGTGTGAAGATGTGTTCCAGAATCCTAAGGAATAAAAAAGGTAATTTTTCAGTTTTACAAATATTGATTGTTGTGTTTGCTCCCTAAGTTGAGTATCTATATCTATGCCTTGTCCAAACAACTTCATGGAATGTTGAAAATGTATTCATTTAATCCAGTGAATTCACTCATTATTAAGCCAATTAATGCAGTGTACTGAACATATTTGCTCAACAGTACTGTAATATATCCTGTAACCTTTCATTATCACATTTGCCTATCTTTTTCTGAAATGTGGTAAAACATACAGTAATCACTCATATCTAATGAGAGTAATACATAAGGCTATACATGAAAAAACGGTAAATGATCTAACAGACTCATTGCTCATACTTTGAAGGATGCGTCTTGCATAACAAATCATATAAAAATTGAAATAATATTATTGGATATTTTGTGAATAATCTGAAAGACAGCAAAATATGGTAACATTGTTCTTTCAGACAAACACAGTTTTAGGAAACCTTGGAATCTACGTTAAATTTTAAACTTATGGACAAACAACAACAGTTACAGTTTTAGCTGTAATGTTGTTGACTGTATTCTGCATCTATTAAAATCACTGCAATACTCTAACTGACTTTTATGGGATTTAGACAATAAATTTTCTATCTGTGACATACCTCTAACAGTCTACCAAGGAAAAAATCAGTGAATTCTTTCTTAATTCCTGGTATGGCACAAAAATAATGGGGTACACCATTTTAAAATATAAACCTATTGGGGATAAGGTCCTGCTCAAGTCCTGGCCCTCTTTGTGTTGTAGCTGTAGTTCCCAAATGATTATAGAATTACAAAAAATATTAAAAGTTGTTATCATTGGAAAAGAAGGAAAAAAATAAGTAAGCTGTATAAAAGTCTTAAAGAGTTTATTTCAGTGAGTGAGGAAAGAATCCTGAAACTTGCTGGTAATCAGAAACAACCAAAACAGCACTAAGGACATCCTGAATATTTAAAGCTAAACAAGATCTCAATGTGAATTGATGGAATGGATCTGACAAAGGGCTAAATAAGAAGAAAAGCAAAGAAAGCGCTAACCAGTTTAGAATCTAAGTGATATATCATGCATTGTCCTAAATTTCAAGCTTCTGCTTAAGCCTGAACAATATAATTAACTGAATTCTGCATAAGGTAAATGTGGAAAAAAAATGGGGATATCTGAATATCTGCAGAATCTAAGTATAAAAATTCCTCTCTCAGCTGATGTTACAGGGAATTATCTTGGACAATACAGGGCATATCTTTGAACAACTGAATTTAAACTTAGCAGAAAGTTTAAGATGAAGAGTGCCTATATCCATTCATTTATTTGTTCATTTAGAGTTAAGAAGTCTTGGAAAGTAGAGTGACTGTTTCCCAGGTCTTTCCTGGTTTTCAGTTGTCAGCATCACAAGTTAGTCGCATTTTCACACTGAAAAAAAAAAGTGTTAAGTTCCTCAGACTGAGGTAGCCACTTACAGAGCGTCTGCTAGGACAATGTAAAGATACTGAGTAACCAGTATCCTTAGAGGGAAAAGCTATTTCCACTCAAGAGGCAAGATTAAAGGAAGTTTGTGTTTTTTTTCTTCCTTTTCAGTTTTAGATGTGTTTCTCATAGCAAATCATGATTTTTTTTTTAATTGTCGTACAGGAAAATCATCAAACACCAACACCTGAGAAAATGGGAATCTGAAGTAGAATAACAAATAAAGAATGTAGCCAATACAATGTTTGTTTGCATGTACAATGTTATCAGCTGTTCACACAAAAATATAATTTTTTCTAACATGTACTCTATAACCTGGAAATTTTACATGAAGTTTTAAGCTATTATGGTTCTGCCTCTCTTGACACTTCCTGTAGAGAAAATATTACTGGGGCAGGGGATGGGTGGATGGGATGGGAACCAAAACAATAAAAAAACCCACCAACCAATCCAAAAAAAACTCCAACCAAGCACGAGAATTTAACATTGGAATGCCTTGTATGAAAAAGTCTTGCTTTTACGAGGACTGGAAGTCTTCGGAGTAGGATGCTTTTATTACTTGAATAAGGCTTCTGGAAAATAAATCATATAGAACTGGTAAATTGCTGATTTTATACTAGTTAATCACTCTCTACACAACCTATAAAAAGCTGTTATTTTTAAGGAAATGTACACATAATGATACACCTAGAGAATAAAATTTTACACAGGAATTTGTATAATGCAGATACCCACATTATTTGTCAGCAAGTCCAAGTCTTTGGATTCACCTCAAAGACCTCTGCTTCTTGAACTAACAGAAGAACTGATGACGACTGAGAACTATCTCACAAGCATGCTCCTGCTTCAGTCCTTGCCATTCTGACGCCCTTTCATGTTTTTTGTTTCTGATCACTGTTTCCCTTCTCAGTTTATCCTGCACTTTCCAATGAAGTCTTATTTCTATTTGCCAATTTTTCATTCATAATCATTCATTCATAATTCATCTTAATTGCTGTTTTCTTCCAAAAGATATGTCCCAGATTATCTGCTAAATCAGTGCCATCTGATCTCTATTTCCCACATCCCTCTGCATTAAACTTTTTTTCACATCGTTCTTCCAAAATGTGCTTGATACCTGCTTGCCTCCTGCCTATTCCTTCCTGAACCTCCCTTAGTTACCTTTTTTGAGTTCTGGTTTCTATTTCATTCTTCAGTCTGACTCTAAAGATGTTGTAGCCTGAATGTGAATGATATGTAGTTCTCTAGAGATGTTGTCAAGTCACTGAGATCATATCAACACAGAAACAAACAGTCTATCCACACAAGAGACAGAGATGATCCACACAGATGCAGAGGTATGCACCTAAGCAAATAAAATTTATGTCAGAACCCTCTCACTGTCTTTTGTATTGCTATAAATAGTTTTGAAATATACAGTAATTCACACCATTATTCTACATATGAAATTGTGAGAACTACATTACCAAAAATAAACAGATACTTTCAGCATTCCATTAAAATTCCACTTGGGTAATCAGTCACTTTTTTCCCCACTTGCTTGTCTTACATAAATGATAAGGTGATAAAATAACTACGACAATCTAAAATAACTGTGAAGCTGTTACTGAAAAATTACTGTAACTGTTTCTGAGGTTCAATCTTAACTCAAGAAGAGATCTCCTCCTAAATTGTGGAATTGTGGGACATGATACAAAAATTTTTCAAGAAGAAAAATAAATTAAGGGAGATTTAGTCACCTAAATTCAGGTGTTTAGCACAACCTGAGTTGCCTTACAGTATCTCCTTGGCCTCCAGCTGCTTCTCCAAAAATACATATATCTCTCTTAGATCCTGTGTTACATGTGGCAGGGTGGCTGTCCTAAATTTATGGAGATACTCTAAATGACACTAGACAGGTATCATGCATTCAATTGCATGCTGGCAACTGAATCGCTACCAAGTTACCCATTCAATATTTGATACATAGAGAAGATTTATACAAAACTTAAATAAATGCCCCATTTACCACGCTGTATACCTGTTGCGTAGTCCCAAGAGCGGTATTCCATGCAGAGAGCTGCCCATGGAACTGTATTCTCAAAAGAGTTATAAAATTATGTTTTTGTCATATTGCCATGGAAATACATGTAAAAAAACCTCATTTGATCATCTAGATTGATAAAGGACTTACCCAGATAAAATCACACATTCTTCTCTGAACATTAGGCTAATTCTTGTAGGAGAATAGAATAGAATAGAATAGAATAGAATAGAATAGAATAGAATAGAATAGAATAGAATAGAATAGAATAGAATCTGGCATTTAGACTTCTTAATTTCATCCCTTTAATCATATCCCCATGCTCCAGCTTATCTAAATCCCTCTGCGAGGCTTCTTGTCCTTCAAGAGAGCCAACAACACCTCACGGTTTGATATCATCAGCAAATTTGTTAATGGTGTATCCAACTCCTGCATGCAGATTGTTGATAAATATATTGAGCAGAACTGTGCCTAGAATTCATCCCTGAGGAACACTGATGGTGACAAATCACCTGCCAGACATAACTCCATTCACTACTACTCTTTGAACTCCAGTACTACTCTTTGAACTCCAGTCTTCAGTCAGTTTTTCACTCAGTGCACCATGAACCCGCTCATCCCAGTTGGACAACTTGTCCAGAACGATACTGTGAGGGACAGTATCAAAAGCCTTAATTAACTCCAGAACAACTGCATCCACTGCCTTCCCATCATCGATTAGGTGGGTGACCTTATCATGGAAGGATATTAAACTAGTTACATAAGACTTTTCTTTTGTGAACTGATGTTGACTGTGCCTGTTCATTGCATTATTCTTGAAATGCCTTTCAATAGTACTCAGATTTGTGTCGCAAAATGTGATTGGGCTTCAATATTTATAAAGCACTTGAAAATATAAAGATTTAGGTAAATGGTAGTAAAGAGCAAAATCTTACTTTTAGTTAGCTAGATAACAGCTTGTTGTTCTGTCTATAAATAAAATGTGATTGACACTTGAACATTGAATTCTTCATAACTGAAATTATTTCCAACAACTTATATGTCTTATTAGGTATATGTTATCACCATCTGGTTTGCAGAGATTTTGATTTTGATGTCACAGACTATATTTTGATTTTTTCTTCTTGGTATTAAAGATAAGTATAGGTTTAAGTGAGTAGCTGCATCCCTTTATTTTTGGAGGTATATTAAAAAAAATAATTATCTCTAGGTAGAGTGTTCTTAACAGAAATAAACAATAAAGTATCTTTCATGTTGTTGCATTAATATCTATCTGACACAACTTTCAGATAATCGCAAGTACTTATTTATTAATAAACATCTGCAAAATAGCATATTGTTGAATTGAACATAAATTCTCTGTATTCTTTTGCAATAAATTAAACAAATAAAATAGTTATACACAAGATTCCTGGGAACATTGCCAAAAAAGGTAAGACTTTTGAAAGCAGGTGTAGTACAACAGGCAATTACATAATAAAGATACAATTATTTTGAAAAATATTGGATTGGGGTTGTTTGGAGTGTATAACACTAGACTGAACAAATGGAGTCTTCATCAACTAAGTAGTACACTGATATATTATAAATATTCATAGTGCCTTTACTATTGTTTCCTACTAAATATTGTACACAGTATTTGAAAACAAGTTTGAACATCATTTTTTGTATTACTTATGGGAAGAAAGCCTTTTTTTTTTTCAGATGA
>VXBW01006614.1:942540-1013489 GCA_013400375.1 Thinocorus orbignyianus
AAAAAAAAAAAAAAGGACACTGACTTTGAAGGGTGTATTTGCTTTGGGGTTAAAACTAGTATCATGATCTTTCTGTCAGTCAAATACCTGTAAAATAGGAAACATGAAATATTTGTTATCTAAACCCTTTTAGGTTTTGTTTGTTTGTTTGTTTGTTTGTTTTTAATTTGTGGTAAAATTAATTAGTACTTGCTTTTATAGCTGATGAAGGACAGACATGATAAACTGGTAGAACCATCTGTTATTTAATAAAACACCATAATGGTGTCAAGAAGTAATTCCAGCTAAGAACATATTCCTCTAGAAACAAAAAAACTTAAATAACTACTGTAGAAACTAAAGACAATGAGTTTTAAATCTTTGTGAAAGATTACTTGTGTGTTCACCCTTTCAGATAACATTCCCTCTCCCTGTTTCCCCTCCTTTCCTCTCTAGCATTATTTTTGAAAATTGTCTGTGTCATTCTAATAGTACCAATATGAATAGAGTTAGGAAACAGTAATTTCAACAGAAGAAAAAACAGATGTGAACAGACCTATAGGTCAAGAGACAGACAGGTACTTGGGATAAACTCTGAAGTAGACACAAATAGGCTACACTCAGAGACACCGAAAACTGAGTGAAAATAAGTAAGCAAGAAAATCTACAAAATTTCAAATCATAGTGTAACGATGGTGAATGGTCTCCTCTCCTCTCCTCTGCTCTCCTCTTTTCTCCATAACACTTTTATTTTTTTTTTTTTCTGTTTTAATGTTACTTCTTATAATCATGCATCAATTAATTTCAGATTACTTAAAGCCAAGCTTCCCAAGCACGTATTTCTGACATGTTGCATGGTGACCACACATGACTGGGAAATAGACTGCAATTTTCTTCTTGTTGTTTTGCCCCGTGACCCAGATGATATCCCTTAGAAAGTTCTAACTTAGAAAAGATTCCCTGTCCACAGTAGCCATGAGAATTACAGAGCAATGGAGTTTGCATAAAGATTAGGTTGGCCCTGTCGCTTTACACTGAATTTAATTTGTTGTACTCAGAGACCATAGGAAGGCAAATGGGAACAACTTGATCTTTTCCCTAAACAGATGACTCACAGATGGATCCAATGAACAGGTTTGGACCAGTTTAACAATATGATGCCTACAAGCTAAATCTTAGCTTCTGTAGAATAGTTCCTATTGTTGTACATGCTGCCTCATACTAAATGTTAAAGTGTGAACATTTGCTCATTTGAACAGTGGTTACACAATTAGACAGCAGTTCACAGGAACCAGTCTACCGAGTAGCACCCTATAAAAAATGGCATAGAGGAGTATTTATGGAGACTGTTAATTTAAAACTGCAGTTACAGAAATCTGTAAATTTTAACTCAAAACTAGGAAATTCTTTGTGTCATGTCTCCCTATATGAATTTAACCATCTAGACTACTGCTTGATTTTTCTCAAAGTAGAAAATTCAGCTGTATTTATCACTGCTAAGGCAGTCCAGCAGCTCATGATTTAGTGATGAGGGGTTTTTTTAATCAGAATTAGTTTGATGGTTAGACTAGATTATCTTAAGGATCCCTTCCAACCTAAATAATTTTATGATTCTATGTATGGGTTGTAGGCCTTTTAAATCTTTTGAGCCACAGCAATCTGCTTATGATGACAATTCAAGCGACACATCATAACATATTTGTAGATATCTTTGAAGACTGAAATACCCACGCCTACATCACAAGTCTAAACACAGAAAGCTAAATCAACCCAGTGACAGTGGGGAAGGGGGTGGAGTGCCTGAAAGAGCTTCTTAAATTTCAAATTTAATGCATTTTATGTACTAACTTCTGGGTAAACATTAATCAATTAATTATTCAAGTCCAACAAGAGCAAGAGAGACCGTCTGGACCCAAATTTTTCATGTTTTATCACTGTGAACTAAAGTCAGATTCCTCAGGGAAATACCTTATACTTTGTCTCTGTTAGACAAATGAGAGATGGATTGAGCTTGTCACCCTTTGCTTATTCTATATTTAGGATGAAAAATGCTTTTCAACAGTGTTCAAGGAGAACTATTCCCTGGAAAATTAACCAAAGTTCATGACTATAATTTCCTATAAAACAGTCTGTGAGTTAATTTTGAAGGGCTTGTAATCAGTAAAATCCATATCTTGCTGCCCTTTCTTGCAATAAAAGCACCTGGTAATAGAAAGGAATTATTCGTATGCATACACATTTAAGTAACTGAACTGGAATATTGTGGGATTGTTTTAAAGTTTTACATGAAGAAGTTGAATCTTTGTGTCTAAGAAGTTCAGTCATGCTGTGGATGTCTATATTCATAGATTTGCAGGCTTTAGTGTTTGAGCCCAGCACCAGTGTGTGACTGGCTCCGTTTTGCTTAGGAAATTGTTTGTGATCTGTGAGAAAGTTCAAGCCATGCAACACACGAAAAGTTTAAACACATTATAGAGATGGTAACAGTTTGCAGGTCAAGAATCCAAGAGAGAAAATATGGACAAGAAAAGATATAAACCCCTTAGAAAACAATAGAGAATCAGAAAATGGCATCTTAACAACTCTGAAGACTAGTATATTCAAGGATAAAGGGAAGGTAGTCCTCCTTATAGTTGATGACCAGTTTGTTGCCTAACAAGGACTCAAGGTGGTTAGCTAGTGCTTAGCCTTGTAACACCCTGAGTCTAGGCATTTTCTGTACGTATTATCCAGCAAGCAATCATTGTGTGATTCTAAGTTGCCTATGTTTTTCTTGTAGAATAGAAAGATACAGCTAAATAAAAGTAAGCCAGTGAGCAAGAGTTGCAAGATCCCTTAATCCTGACTTGAAAACAAGTGTCATGCTCACATTTACAGTAGGACTAACTGCCTCTTGAGCAGGTTAGCTGTATCTATTGTATATAGAAAACAGCTCTGGGTATCTTAGAGAAACATACATTTTTGTCATAGGAATCTTCTCATTCTAGAGTAGACCTAGAATGAAAAATAGCCTACATAAATCTCACTCTGTTTTTCTCACTGACTAAAATGAGTCTATGTGTGTAGTATTCAGTTGCATAAATGTAGGTTTACATGACCTAAGATTGCTGAAATACCTACATGTGGCTGGGAGACATGAAGTGGAATCAGTGGGAGAGCCATCCACTTGTAAAATAGTCGTTGGAGTCTATCTGTTGGAGTCAATCTATTCCTGTGATTTCTAAGAAGGATTTATGCATCTATGATCGTGCAACTGAATCCCAGCATAATTTATGTTTTAGATAAAATGTAAATGTCTACATTTCTCCTGTCTTAGGTTAACCAAAGGAGATCCAACTTCTACTTACAAGATGGAGTAGTGGATTTAAAATTTAGTAAGATTTTTTAAATGTGAATGTCTGTAGAAGATACGAACAAACACCAAAGATGTGTGCATTGCTGTGTGGATGTGTGATTTGATTGCTCTTTAAAATCAGGATAATGCTTTGATATACAATAGCTGAATCTAACCTGTGCTGAGGTGATCACTGTAAAATAACCTCAGAGGTCAAGAACAGGCTGGTTTGAATGCGAAGTTGCTGATAATTTTATATGAAAAATAATATTACAATTATTATTGCAAATTTCCTGTAGGGGAGAAAGTCTTTTGGGTTTTATGTATTTCTGTGAATGCATGAGAAAAATCACATCAAACATTGAAATGAAGCTTAACAGCTTGACCCAGCTCTCTCTCAAGTAATTTACCTAAATGTGGACTGAATTGGAACTGGACTAATTAGTCAATGAAAACAAAGTAGGTCATTTCCAAGTAGTTAATGATTGAAGAAGCCCTTTAAGAGAAGATAATCCTCACTAGGGTGAAATACATGGGAATTTTCCCATTTGCAGGTTTAGAAGGCCTAAAATTCATCTAGTAGTTACACAAGAACCAAATGAAATAAAAATATGAAGTTTTAGCATTCATTGTTGCTTTTTGTTGTCATAACATTTTTAAACAAATATCTGGTTTTCCCCTTAAGGAATGATATAACATCAAGCCAAATAGTCTTTTTGAAAATACATTCAAATAACTATAATATTATACTTTTTTATCACAATCTACTTTATGTTTGGTAAAAAAAAAATACTATCTTGGTTATCAACATGGATTGATTTTCAAGAATTCAGACAAATATAATGAAGAGGAGCAGAGGGACTTTGTGCTTCTGTGTTTCAGACACTATTGAAATTCTGTGCATAAAAAATACAGAACAATTATAATTCACATTTGAGTATTTAATTTGTATAGTGAAAATTTAATGTTAAAAATGTATCAATACTCCTACACCTATAAAATTATTCTTAGAATCTTTTTAACCAAAACTCACAAACCTAATTTACTTATGATACCACTATATTGAAAATATATGTATTCAGAATTATTTTAAAAATAGAGCATGCACATAAGAAAAATTGAAAAAATATTACATTTTTCAGTTTAAACAAAACAAAACAGAAAAAAAGTAATGGAAAAATTCTGCAACCATTTGGAAATTTGTTGCTCTCTCCAAAATCTCTCTAATTCTTTCCTGTTTGTTTGTTTGATTGATTGTTTTACTCTTGACAGGAATGCTAGAATGATGGGAGCTTTCATATACCTCCAAAAAACTTAATTCACCTGACAGGTAGTGCACTCTGAGGCATGTTAGTATTGAACACACTCAGAGTAAAATAAGAATTAATTCATGTTGTTCTGAATTTGGGGTAAGTTCTATAAGCAGTTTGTGGGAAGAGAGGTAACTTTTTTCTTCCCCCTTTCTTTGAAGAAAAGAGGAAATATCACAGATTAATGTTAAATGACAGAGTCCAGTACCAGTTGTTTGTCAGACCTGTTTTGAATGCATTGTGAATATAACATCTCTATAATGTTCCTTTTTTTTTGAAGAAGAAGAATCTTATTTCTTAAATCTAGACAGCATTTGAATTTTGGTTAAACTCCTAAAAAATGGCTGACATTTACAATTACAAAAGTCTCAAGCAATGAAGGAGTACTTGAAAATACACAGCTTAAATATGTCCACTATCAGGTAGAAACAATGCTTTCCAAGATTTTTTTTTTTATTTTTATTTTTTTTTAATGCCGTTATTCTTCTTATACTAGGTATCATTGCTTTATTTTTTTTCCATATGTAGGATTTAAACTTGATGCAATATATCACAGTGTGTTGGTATAATGAACAAAGGGAGATATGATATATTAACAATATTGTATCTTCAGTAGAAATGTTCCTGTGTTTTGTACAAGAATTTGACATCCTCATAACTTAGTTATTCAAATTCATGCTGGCAAAGGTTCAAAATCTGTTTGTTTGATTATAAAGTAGTCATTCTGAAAATAAATAAATAAATAAATAATTCTGCCAAGACTGCTTTTGAGATCCAATTGTAAATTCTTGAGTTGCAGGCAAAAAGAGTTACTCACGGAGTTGAAAAAAATTTGTAAATACAGTATTTGTGCAAGAATAATGCAAAAAAAAGTGCTGGTTTTCTGTAATTATCAATAGATAGGTAGGTTAGAACTACTCACGAGTACAACAGACAATTTGACAACACATTAGGCAAGCAAATTTCAATTTTTAATACTTTAAAATGAGCAGGCTTTTTTTTCTTGCAAGCTATGGATGTGTTTTATGTTCGTATAAATCACAAATTAAGTTAGCTAAATATATGTTGCAGTGAGCGAAGGTAAAGTTTCATGCCACTCAGATTCTGTTCAGGCTTCTGAAAGGCACTTTGAACTAAATGAAGCTCAGTCAATGTGTTTCACATGATTAAAAGGATGAGCACAGTCATTAACAAAACTGACTAATGGACTAGAGGGTACTAAAACTCCCAGATGCCATCATGATGAAATGAAGGCATTTTCTTATTAATTTTCCTGCATAGATCTTAGCTGGAGAATAAGGAATCTATTACTTTGGAACTTCCCAGTCTGTGTAGTGCCATGGGTGCAGAGTGATACTGCTTATCCTGTGTCTAGAATTCTTGTCTTTTGCATTCTAGCTATAATATAGAAGGTAACCTTTGTTTCATATTTCAGAAATAAAGATATAAATTTACATTTATTTTTTTGGTGTTGTTTCGGGTTAATCTCACTAATTCAGATAGCAGTTAATGTAAATTCAATGTAGACTACATTGAATTTATTCAAGGAAAAAACAGAAAAGAGAAATTGCAGTTACACTCTATCTAGATACACTCTTCTTCTTTGACCCATTAAAGGATATTGATATTTGTCATTGTAATTCATTGTATTGCTGCCAGTATAACTGGCCAGTGGGATGCCAATCTATCAGTTTGCTAACAGCAACTACATGTTACTGTTTTGGTAATCTGGGCTGGAATTAAAACCAAATCACACATTTATACCAATATCATAAACCCTTAGATGATTGTCTCCTGAACAAACTTAAAACCTCAGTGTAACATCTTGTAGGTGACAGGTAACTTTCCTGTTACCAAGTTATTCCTTTTGTTACTGGTTTCAATTCCATGTAGCTACACAATCCACAAAAACAAAAAACCAAACAAAAAAAAAATAAACCAACAACAACAACAACAACAAAAAGTGAGAAAGAACTACCTGTAAAATGCAGTTATTTTTTTGAAATAAAAAAAATCACAACACTTCCAAAAGAACACCAACCAACTTCTCATGTACTGTCTAATTTCTGAGGAGAAAGGACTTAGTAACAATTAAGTTTTAATTTTTATTTCTTTTTCCAATAAAAATTAGCAAAATTCCTGAAGTGTAACCACAGGTAATCCTCACATCTCCTGAAGTGGACAAGTACTAATAATGCCAAAAAATTCATCATTTAAGTCACAAGACTAAGCAGGTAAGATTCAGCAAATAAGCATTTCTCTGCCTACCATACCTGAGAGAGATTGTATGTTTAGCAAGTTATTTGAGCACACAAAAGTAGGGCATGAAATTGGTGTTTCCATTTTATAAATAGAAGGAGCGATTCCATGAGATGCTGGAGAAATAGGTTAAAAATCCCAACTCTGTTGAGGTGACTACAGTACACAATTTCTGCATTTCAGGAAGATGTAACAGTCCCATGACTTTTGACTAAACTGGGACGGAGTTTTCTCTCAAGAATTTCCATTTTGCATGCAGTAATTAAATATACGCAAATCCAGACTGAGATCCCACCTGGAGGGGAGAAATATCCCAATGAATATATGTCTATTTTATTCAAAATGGAATGGAATCCTTAGACATTTCAGAAAACAATAGATTTTTTACAGTGTTCTATTCCCAGTGCTTCCTCAATCGTTTCCAAGTTATCTGCTCACAAAGTTATTGTAGCTAGAATAAAAGGATGTCATCATACCTTTAGTATAGCACTTCTTTTTTTTTTTTTTAAAGGAAAAATAACTTGTTTACATTCTTATTTCCAGACGACAAATCAAATAAACTATTGGTGAAATACAGAAAATCATAAAGATTACCAAAGCAGAATTTGGTATCTATGTTCAGAAGAATAATCTAAGAACTAGCATACCTATGGAACCTTTGCAAACAAAAGCCTGTAATCAAGCAGGTACAGATGTTGAGAAGTAGAGGTGCTAATCATCTAAACTATTTCCAACTACAGCTGTTGAGAACAAGAAACAAGATGTCATTCATCTTTCCTTTTTATAGTGCTACAAGGTAGATGCCAACACCCAAGCTAATTGTCTGAGTAGACATGAAATAAGTCATATTAATCATGCACTGGAAATACTTATTTATTTACCTTCACTAGCTTAAGTGCAGTGTCTAAAACTTACACATAAGATGTAAAGCAACTTGAATTTTATTCTGATGGCCCCCATTTCTACATCTTTTGGAAGGCTTAATTTTCCAGACAACTTAAAAGAGCACCTCACATTGAGAGCATTTGTCAAAACAAAGTTAGAGAAGATGGTGTTCCGAATGTGTCTAGCAATCTGAGCTTTATGTCAGGACTTGATCTACAAAAAATCAAGCAAAATGAAACACAACTTGACAGCCTACTGCTTAAGTCACTCCATTGACTGTATAATCCTTATTCATTCACTGTGTCCTGTTTCATTCTACAATGAAGATGGAGGGTTGGTTTCTTTCTAACCTGAAGACTCACCCAGGAAGAGACAAATGTTTCCTCTTTCCTTAGTTTATGTGGGTGAGTATGAATACAAAGCCTGGATTTTATGGACTTCTTTCCACCTACAAGCACAGAAGCCTCCTGACAAGCTAATTTTCAGCCTAGACATTCTAAGAAGTTTAATTTCTCTCCATCCTACCGCCATTCTCACTCTTTACTCCACTTTCTTTTGCAGACAGTACTCAAAGAAATAGGTTGGAATAGGTGTAGTACAGAAGCACACTTCAGACATTTCAGAAATGTGAGCTCCCAGAGCTTGGGATATACAACTTAGTAACTGTGCAGACTGAATGTTCGACTTAAAGTGAAGGAGAATTTTTTTAAATTCTGATTATTAAAATGCCTAAAAATATTTTTATTTTGGCCCTCAGACCAGATATGAAAACTGTGACTGAGCATTGCCTTGTACCTCAGACAGTCATTATTACTATACTCAGACTTTTAGCTGTTGTGAATCAGTTCCTGGGTTCTTCACTTCTTCCATGCATATGACGGTACTCTAGTCAAAGAATCGTATAATCATACAATGGTTAGAGTTGTCGGGGACCTTAAAGGTCATCTGGATCAAAACCTACTTGCCATGGGCAGGGACACCTTTCACTAGACCAGGTTACTCAAAACCCCATACAACCTGGCCTTAAACACCTCCAGCAAGGGGGCATCTACAACTTCTTTGGGCAGCCTGTTCCAGTGTCTCATCACCCTCACAGTAAATGTTTTCTTCACAATATCTAATCTAAATCTACCTTCTAGGCTGAACAACCTCAGTTCTCTCAGCCTGTCTTCATAGGAGAGGTGTTCTAGCCCTCTTATCACCTTTGTGGTCATCCCCTGGACTTGCTCCAACAGGTCCATGTTCCTCTTATCTTGGGGTCTCCAGAGCTGGTTGTAATACGCCCTGTGGGGACTAATGAGAGCAGAGTAGAGGGGTAGAATCACCTCCCTTGATCTGCTGGCCACATTTTTTCTTTGATGCAGCCCAGAATAAGGGTAGCTTTCTGGGATGCAAGTGCACATTTTCAGCTTACGTAGAGTTTCTCATCAATCATTACCCCCAACTCTTTCTCCTTAGGGCTGTTCTCAATCCATTCCTCACCCAGCTTGTATTTGTGCTTGGGATTTCCCCAACCCATGACCAGTATCTTGCACTTGGTCTGGTTGAACTTCATGAGTTTTGCATGAGTCCACCTCTCAAGCTTGTCAAGGTCCCTCTGGATGGCACCTTCTCTCTCCAGCATGTTGACTGCTCCCCACAGCTTGGTTCTGTCAATGAACTTACTCAAGGTGCATTTTATCCCATTGTCCATGTCTCTAACAAAGACATTAAACAGTGTTTGTCCCAGTAGTGACCCCTGAGGAACTTCACTCATCGCTGGTCTATAACTTGGACATTGAGTCTTTGACTACAACTGTTTGAGTGTTACCATTCCTTATCCACCCAGTGGTCCATCCATCAAATCCATGTCTCTCCAATTTAGAGACAAGAATGTCATGTAGATCATACAAGTCCAGGTAGATGACATCAATTGCTCTTCCCCAGTCCACCAACACTGTAACCCCATCACAGAAGGCCACCAAATTTATCAGGCACGATTTGCCCTGAGTGAAGCCATGTTGGCTGTCACTGTTCATCTCCTTATGTTCCACATGTTTTAGCATAATTTCCAAGAGGATCCACTTTTACTTAAGGATGATCTTACTGGGCACAGAGGTGAGGCTGACTAGCTTGTAGTTCCCTAGGTCTTCCTTTTTTTCACATTTTAAATATAAGGGTAATAGTTCTCCTTTTCCAGTTATTGGGAGCTTCACCGAACTGCCACAACTTCTCAAATATGTTGATACTGGCTTAGCAACTCCACTCAACAGTTCTCTCAGGTTCTGCAGATGCATTTTATTAGGTCCTGTGGACTTGTGCAACTTTAGGTTCCTTAGATTAAATACTCATAATAATTTGATAATAATGAGCATACCCTGAACACAGTGCAACCTTTGGGCATGATGGTATAAGTCAAAGCCGCAACATACTGGGGAAGAGACACATCTATTCACTCAAGGCCATAGACTGATATAAGTCAGAAGCCTCTTTTTGAACAATAATAAAAATACTCAGTACTTGATAAGGATAGTTCATGCGTAAAGCACCTAGCAAACATAAATATATTAATTAATTGCAGAACTAGAGCCTATAAATGGTCTGGGTCATATCATCCTGGTAAATTAATTCGGTCATGAAAATAAATTTGAAGGTATTCTAAAGTTAGAGTTAGTAAATTAAGATAATTTTTAAGGGAAAGGAATTGAAATACCATAGCCTATCACTGGCTTGTTTCTTGATTTCAGCATAAGGTCAGAATAAAGCTATTGCAGCAAGATTTCTATTGACATAAAAAATGACAATGAGGGCTGAGAAAATGTAAGATTGCTTCCAATGTACTGTGCTGGCAAGTATTAATTTTTGACAGTAAATCACATGAGAAACATATCTCAAATTTAATTCATTTTGAAAGAGAAGGAGAGAAACTAAACCATACAAATTTTATGCAGAAGATTATACGTATAGAAGGGGTATATTTCAGTATTTCTATTCATGTAGCGTAGGTTGACATTGCATATATGTTATACAAAGTGCCTAACCTGTTCCAAAAACAGACACGGTATTTCAGGGCACTCACAGCAACCAAATACTCACTCAGGTGCAAGGCTCAACACAGTGCAGGTCTATGACTCTTATATTTTTCTCTAGTGTTGTAATATCACTCAGCAATCAGTTCTCCTGAAATAAGCTAATTATGAGCCATAGCTAACACTATTGTTCGTAAGATAAAAAGAAGAGAAAGGAAGACAGATTAAAAAAATGAAGGGGGGAGGAGATGAAATGAGGGAGGGAGAAAGATGAAAAGGAAGGGAGAAAGGGAGGAAGAGACGAAGAGGAGGGAGAGACAGGGGGGAGAGAGAGAGAGAGAGTGAGATTATAGACTTCTTACCATTTAAAACCCAATAAAAAAGACCTGAAGTCACCAATATGTCAAAACAGGCAAGAACACAGGAAGATATAGGAGCTCTAAGAGAAGAAGCAAAGAGGAAGATAGGAACTCAAAGAAGATCAAGAATAAGCCTGTTCCAAGGCAAAACTGCTAACAGGCAGATAGGAGCACACAGTGGTGTTACCAGAGAAGAAAGATACCGACTATGTGAGATATATATTTATAATGAGTGCAGTAGAGAGGAAAGCTTACCTTGACTGCTGAAATTTAACCTTCCTTCAGAGTAAATGAGTGTGAAGAGCTGGAACAAGCTTCTGAAGTTCAATATGAGGAAGGAGGGAATAAGACAATTATGACAGCAAGAAATACTGAGACAGTAACCTACAGTCAAAACTCAGAAATAATGGAAAGGTTGAGAGGAATAAGAAAATTATTTAAAAAGAATGAAAACTCATCTTTTTACACACTCTAAAGGAACTTGGTGGAGTTTACCACAACCCAGGAAGTCATTAAGAATTTCTGGTCTGAGAAGAGAAAATGTTTAACCTGCTAGGACTGGCATGGTAAGCTAGAGATGAAATTCATTCTAAACAATCTCTATTGTTATCCTCTTTCTCTGAGTTTATTTATTTGAAAAACTTAGCTTTTCTTTCTCGTGTTCAAATAAACTTCAGCTTTAAACATTCAGATTTTTTTCAGTATATTTATGGAGGTTTCTGGGAGAAAATATTGTAAGCACATCTGCCTCACAACTCCGACCTATACAGGATTTCTTCATAACAAAGACCCCCTAGTTTAAATTAAAATCTGTGTGCAGAAAAGAGAGAAACATGGAATATATTTTTAATTCATTAACTTCAGTGAAAAAGTCAAGATTCTCTAATACTAAGAATCACAATATGTTTAGCAGATGTGAAGAAAAGTTACAAATACAAGGCAGACCAATCCAGGTGTGTGAGAATACCAATGGTACTTAAAAAAATGGCAGCTACAATTTTTCATAATTTAAATACTTTACCGATCTAAAGGGTGGTAAACTGCTGAAAGGAACTATGAAATTGTGTATATTTAATAACACGTTTATATAAAAAAAATACTTGCATTAGTAAACAGCAGAAAAACAAAACTACATATTATTGTGTGTGTCTATGATTTAAAAATTAGCATAAGACAGACCTATTTTCTTTGCCCCTAAAAAGAAACTGGACACACTAATAGTATCTTTCCCCATTGAACAGGAAATGATTCACATTTCACATAGCTTTTTGCTACGTTTGGTACAGTAATCTCTATCAAGGGGTAAATTTACTTTCCTTTTACAGTTCATTAGCAGCTGCAATCCAGCCAATAGAGTTTGCATGAAGTGGTTCTAGATTGTCTCTTAGTTCAGACTTGAGTTCATTCAGTTTTTTAAGGCACACTAAATAAAAAGAAATGTTTCCTTGAATTGTAGTACAGAACTTTTGGCTTGTAACTAGAATAAATCATTTTTCTGTATTATTGCTGCATCATTTAAACCTTTTGTTTGCAAAGAAATTGTGTTTTCAAATACATAAAACATGTATGTCCAAACCATATCTTACAACAATGAACAGATTCTCAGGAGATCAAAGAGGAATCTAGTCCACATTAACCCTGTACCTGCATTCTTGCAAGGATCATTCTAAATATTTGAGTGAGTTTGAACAAGTATGAGCTTGACTTCCGAATTAATAACCCAGGAGACAGAGAACAGTGCACTTTTTCTGTCTTTAAGGTAAACCAGCTTGTTCTAAAATTCTGTCAGCAGGCTCTTTGGAATGATCTAATGACTATTTTATGTTGAGTTATGCAGACACGGATGTGGATTTTGTAACGTGTATCCTCTGCTAGAATTCAGTCTCTAATATATTTATATTGTCTTGTATATAAACGCCATTTTTGTGTTTTTTCTCAGAACTCCCATGAATTGTGTACACAAAAATCAGATTGCTAGAGCTATGTTTTTTCACCTGACAAGTTCTTGAAAGACAGTTCCATCAGCATATAAGCACTACAGGACAGTTAGCTGGCTCTTAACATGGAAAAAGAAAAGGGCACTTGCCTCACAAATTTGCTGTTCCTTTCTAAGGGTTTGTCTGTAGAAATGTAAGCACAAAAGAGAAGGTCAAACTCCAAGTGGCTGAGCTCAACAAAAGCTACAGACTAATCAATCGCACTGTGTTTTGCGGTAAACTACTGACTGAGATCTCTTAGAATCCATTTCTGGGCATGGGAGAAAGAAGATGATTGAAAACAGCATAGATTTACTGAAAGTGAATCAAGCCTGACCAACCTGACTGCCTCCTGTGATGAAAAGACTGGATCTATGGAGAGGGGAAGTGGATGACACTTACTTAGACTTCAGCAAAACCTTTGAAGTTGTCTTCCCACAGTATTTTTGCATCCAAGTTAGGATGTCATAGTCTGAATGGATGAAAAACTGGGCTCAGACAGTAGTAGTACTTAACAACGTGAATTCCATATTTGGAGGGGAGTAGCAAATGGAGTAGTGTATAGGTATATCCTGGGACATATTCTACTTACTATCTCCATCAATGAAAAAAGATCAAGTTTGCAGATGGTACTGAACTGGGGATGTGTCAGTTGGTCCCTCTGTTATTCAGAAAAGCCTAGTCTTTCTGGAGGAATGGTCTGACAGGAACTTTATGAAATTCAACAAGAGCAAACGTGAAATCCTACATCTAGGAAGGAACCAGCCCTTAAAAAGACATAGACAATAGTTCTATGTATGACATCAACAAAAGCAGAGCCATCAGACTGAGAAAAGTATCACCTCACAGTTATTACATCTGGAATTATTGCATCTGGCATTTTATTTTGTTGAACTTCATGAAGTTCCTGATAGGACATTTCTCTGTTCTGTCAAGGACTATCGAAATAGCAGCCCTTCCTTCTAGCGCATCAGTTACTCTCCTCCTGCTTCTGATGCTATCCACAGATTCCCTCGAGGGAGCTTTCCTTTACATTATCCAGATGAAGACTTTAAACTTAGCATTCTCAGTGTCAAGAAGAGTTCTGGATATCTTTGAGTAATATCAATCATTATTGGTCTCCAGCTAAATTTTGTGTTCTGATTACCACACTTTGAGCCTGATAATTATTTCTCTTACCTTAAAACCCATCTGTCTAAACCATACCTCATCAATTTACCTGTAAGGATATGGAAGACAATGTCAAAAGCCTTGTTAATGTCAAGGCAAACAACATCACTGATCATTCTTATCCAGCAAGTAAATAATTTCACCACAGAAAGCTAGCCAGTTAGTTAGCCATATTTTGTGCTTGGTAAATCCACATAGCTAACCACCTTCCTGCTTTTCATGTGCTTGAAAATTATTTTCAGGAGTTTTTATTCATAACCTTCCTTGAAGCTGGGGTTACGTGAAACAGGATATTATTCTCCAAAATGTTTGTCTTCCTTGAAAATTAATGTTCTGTTTGAATTTCAGGTTACTAGAAATCTACCTTTATCACCATGATCACCATATCAAAATTGACAGAGGCTGACCTCAGAATGAAATCGAGCAGCTCCCGCAGTATCTTTAGATATTTCTGTGATGGGTTCACTGTGGCTGCCAGACCCTACCCAGCCACTCCATTACTGCTCCTTCTTAACAGGTTGCAGGAAGAAAATGGTATGAAAAAACTTATGGTAGAGATAAACACAGGAGCATCAGTTACCAACTACCACAATAAGTAAAACAAATTAGACTTGGAGAAAGCAATCAATTAAATTGCTAATTAAAAATAGAGTAGGATAGCAAGAAAGAAAGAGAAAACCTAAAAGCATCTCTGTTTGCTTCATGCCAACTCAACTTCACTCCTTCATTCCTAACTGCTCTATCTCTAACCCCCAAGTCATGCGAAGGAGATGGGGAATGGGGATTGCAGTCAGTTCACTACAGTTTGCCTCTGCTGCTAGATGGAATTTCCAAAATCTGTTCCTGCAAACTTCGACAATATCTCTATACTCCTGCTGAGTACTCCATCCCTTCTTCAGCCTTTTTCTTTATTTTTTGCTCAGCAAGGATATTATTGTTCAGCATTAGCAGCCTCCTGCTACTCACACTTAACTTTCTCCTCATCAGAATGAATTATTCTTGTGCTTTGAGGGTATTTCACTCATTAACTATCTCTCTGTGCCACTTCATGCCACAAAGCAGAACTCAGAAACAAACAGAATCTACTCCCATATTTTGGGATCTGGTACTGCTCCTCAGCTTGTTCCCTTCTCTCAGGACCTAAAAATTAACTTCTTGTAACCAAGGCTGCCATCATCTTCACAGCTTTAGCCAATTCTTCCTTAAGATTAAGCAGCAAGTCCAGCAGACTAGTTCTAGTTATTGGCCAACTACATTAAAAAATTCTTTTAAACACATTCCAAAAATCTCCTGGATTGTTTGCAGTCAGCTGTACCACAGTTCCAGCAGAAATCTCGTGATGGTAACCAGGGACTGTGATGATGAGATTCCTTACAGTTGTCTGAAAATTATTATTATTCTACCTTCCTTTCATGACTAGATAGTAAGACAAGATGCCCACCATGATGTTATACGTGTCAGTCTCTCCGCTAATTTTCATCCATAGGTTTTCAGCCTGAGAAAAACCAAATCAGCTGATGACAAAAGATTGATAAATTGCAACATATACATTTGGATTTTATGATAGGAGAGTAGTCTGGAGAAAAAGTTTGGCAGCTCATTGAAATAGGAATGTGATTAAGTCAAAGGTATGAATGTCAAATTTTGACACAAAACCCCCTGATACCACTGGAGTTATAGATACCTGTGAGCTTCATATATGGCCAGTAGTTCTTAGAACCTGTACTTGAAGTGAAATGGAAGAACAGCTTCTCAGTTTGGAAAGGGTGTCAGCTAAATATAATACCTAAAATTCAATTTAAATATTTTGTTCTTAGTTCTGTCATATCAAAACTGAACTCAACAGAAATAATGTCCTTAAAGGTATGTATCATATTTTAGTAGTAAAAATAGATGACCATTTTATTCAGTATGAAAGAGAAGAAATCTACAGAAATAAATCTGATTAAGCAGAAATGGTAATTAATAGTAGATTACATTAGGCATAATATTAAACATTTTTAGTATATTAATTTTTTAAAAAAGTCTGTAAATCAAAATCTTTCACTCAGAATTGATAGGAGATAGAACAAATGACAAAACCATCCTTACAGAAAGATTTTTGAAATATTCTTACATTTTGATTTAAAATTGATTTGAAAGATAATGCCTCTTCATTGAAATTTTGAATTAAATATGCCTCAAAAGAAATTATGGCAGCATCAAATAATGCATACATTTTTTTTATTATTGTAGTTTTGCAACTCTTTGCTACAGTAGAAGAGCTTTTACAAGAGAAATTTATTTGTGGTTACAGAAAAAAACCTGATTTTTGAGAATTAACTTGAAGGAAAAAACAATTTTCAATATCTTCTGGACCTTTTCAGTGTTCTGATAGAGGCAGAATGATTAAGCATAAGTGATGGACAGCTTGAGAAGGTAGAACTCAGTGTAGCATAAGCAGCTATCCTGGGAGAAAAAGTACAGGGGAACAATGGAATAAATTGCAGTTGATGATAAAATTGGTGGAATTGTTTCACATTTTCACTTGGCTAAAAACTTGTTCTGCTTTCATTACTACCTTCTGGGAAGAAAAAAAAAAAAAATTAAAGTGCTATTTTACGTATGCAGGTATTTTGGGAAAAAAATGTCTTTTTAACAAAGAATATCTTTGGTTCCCACATGAAAAAAAAAAAAAACAGGATAAATTTACAGTAGTGGTTTGACCTGGTTAAAAATCTCCTGTATATTATCCTGGATATTATCATGGTGAGTCTTCAACTTCACATGAGTTTTTAGCTCAGGAAGCTCATGACAGTTCTATTCTATTACACAGTATTAATATTATCCACTTATGCCAATCTATTAGTTAACGCACAATTTTCTGTCCTTCTTTAGAGGACAAAAAACCCCAAACAAACAAACAAAACCCCCCAAATCCAAAGAATACACCTAATACTACAAAAGTTTTCTTTGTGGGATGGGAAGCCCTGAAACTTTATCACAGCTTTAGAGGTCTGTCGATTTTAGGATATCCTCAGAATGCAGGAATGCATGCATGGGGTACTTAAAGCACTGCTGCTTCACTGCACATTTTGAAGAGATGTGTTATTAGTCCTAGCTCCTGAAGTACAATATAAAACTCATCTACTATAAAATCTGTAGAAATAAAATACTTTACCTTGGCTAATAAGAACATGCTAATAGTGAGAGCAAACCACAAAAAAGGAGGCAGTTTAATATTGTGCCTGTAATAATTTGATTGTGTAGTCCCCATTTTATAGCCAAGATAACTTACATGTTTCAAGATACTATAATTATTATGAAACCTTTCTGCAATTAATGTCTTTTCTGAAAGTCGGTTCAAGGAGGCTTCACTCATTAAAACAGTCTCAAGCAGCTTCAGGCTTCTCTTTCACCCCCACTTGCTGTTTGCAGAGGAAAAGTATGTTACAAGGTCTAGTAATAACCATTATCTCCTGAGAGATGCAAATCAGCAAGATAGACCAAGGACTTGCAAAAGTTCACAAAGTTCTCTGAATCTGTAGCTGAGGTGTTATTGAACTGTAAAGGTTCAATGATCCATTGCTTTCAAGATCCATACCCCATGCCTAACTATTATCTCAAAATAACTTTTATAGCAGAATGCTATTGATTTAAAGAAAAAGTAAAATTAGACCGAGAACAAACACATTTGATTGATAGGATTTAGATTGAAATGTCCTATTGAGCCAATTTCAATACTACTATATAGCTGAACTCCAGAAAAATTATATTAAGTGGTGAAATTTTTGTTCAGTTTCTTCTATTATAGTCATATGATTTTACTAGTCAATTACCTTTCTCTACTTATTTATATAATTCCCAGATTTACAGGAGAAAACATTAGTAAAATCTGAATAAATAATGTTATTTTTTAAAAAAACAAACTTATTAATGAAAGCAAATTGAAAAATTTATTTATGAATATTCAGATTTTAATATTGTCTTTTTGTTGCTTTCTTTTAATAATCTTCACATAAACTTTTCCTTTTACATATTATTTAATGGCTCGGGCTTTCATGGTCTGTGAACACAGTTCCCTAGGGAATTTAATTGTCTCCATTCTCCATCAATTTCAATTTAATCAGGTCTAAACACAAGGCTTCTCAATTTCAGATCACAAGAGGCAAGGTACTAAATATGAACATTATAGCCAAACGCTTAAAAAAAAAAAAAACCCCACACTATTTCCCCCCAATATAATTGGGAACTGGAATATCAGTTTCTATAATGCCAAAAAAAGCATGTTAAAAATAATATTTTTGTATATTTTCTGTTATGATATTCAAAATCTCAAATTTTTGCCTCAGATCAGTTTAAAAGAAATGAAAACATGTATAAAGACAAGACTACAGACTCATAGAAACATCCCTTCAGAAAAGTTTCTTACAGGCGTATATTTTATTTGGAAATCAGTATTATAATTAAGATTGTATATTTATTTACAAATGTCTTAATCAGTTTCTCCTTAATTAATCAAGTTGGAGCAGTTCAATACATTCTTCATTCCACAAAAAAAAAAAGGCCCTTTAAAAGATCCCTACTTCTTCCTGAATTTCAGCAATCTTCTTGAATAGGAATATTGCCTCTTCCTTCTTCCTAAAGAAGCTGCTTATAAAGCATCTTTATTACTGCAAGATTCATTTTATAACATCAAGTATGGTGAAAATTTAAATTTTCTTTGTATAAAATAATTAGTATATTTTTGAAAGACATTTAAAAAAAAAAAAAAAAAAAAGAAAGCCAGTTAATTTTCAGTCCCAGATCTACCATGTGATCTGTCTTTCTCTACATAGAGACACCTGGAAAATTTTAAGAATGACCTTATATTTGTTAAAGAGGGTTAATGCTCACATTGGACATGAGCATTTTACCTTTATTAAAAATGTTTAGTTTGCAATGCTTCCTCAGTGAAGCAAAGAAAGCTCAGATTCATACCGAGGTATTTCAGCTTCTTACTAAGTCTCTGTCTTTCCAGCCTGCAGAGGCTCTGTGGAAATTGTAAGACCAATGATCACTTTCAAAACTTTTGATAAATACATTATCTGACAATGACCTGAATCCACGTTAGGATGAAACCTGGTTTCATACGTCTTTGCTTTGGCCTTCTTCCTTTTTATGGAGAAAAAAAACACCCATGACTTCACTGGGCAAAAGAAAGTTGTGCTCTTTTTCAGTCTGAATTTGAACAATAATTTGCTATATAATTTAGTTTTAGCCAGGAGAAAATGGACTTGGATTCACAGACAAGGTGATTTTCTTCATTGCCAAGAGCCCATAGTTGCACCGTGCAAGTCACAGAGGGCAAAAATGAGGGCTATGAGAATGAAGAACTGCCTGTTATAGGAGAAGATCAGGTTTGAGATCATCTAAGGAACCTGAAGGTGCATAAGTCCATGGGACCTGATGAAATCCACCCACAGATCCTGAAGGAGCTGATGGATAAAGTTGCTAAGCCACTTTCCATCATACCTGAGAAGTTGTGGCAACCTGGTGAAGTTCTTGCTGACTATAAAAGCGGAAACGTAAATCTGATATTCAACAAGGGAAAAAAGCAAGATCCAGGGAACTACAGGCCAGTCAGTCTCACCTCTGTGTCGGGCAAGATCATGGAGCAGATTCTCTTGGAATCTCTGCTAAGGCATGTGGAAAATAAGGAGGTGATTCGTGATTGCCAACGTGGCTTCACTAAGGGCCTGACAACTGCTTTATACTTTTATATTATAAACATCCTACTTATAGAGTACCTTTGCACTCAGCTAAAGATGTCCAAACAAACTGCTCCATAAGACAGTCCTTAACATTTCTGAAAAGGCAATCTTATCTTCTAGATGTAACAGTTAAAGTCAGTTAGATCATGTAAACAGCAGGCCCTTTGAGACAGTCTTTCTCGTAATTAGAGTTAACACTCACAAAACTTACACTTCCTACATAGATTTGTTACAATGTTTTCCTTGCAATTAAACCCAAACTGGTATATTAATAGTCCCATATGTTCTCCGATAGTACTAAATCCCATAATTTTATAAAAACTGGCTGGTGATCACATACCTTCCCCTTTCCACACATGGCATATTGGATTAGATAACCCCAGATGAAATTCTGAATTAGTTCTGATGGGTGTTGGGAATAGGGGAAGAAAATATTTCTTCTTTTTATTAGATTCAATATCTGAAACATTATTATGAAACCTGAGTATTGTTCTACTGATTTCAATCTTCTGAGTAAAAAAACCAACCAAACAAACAAAAAATCAAATTTATATTTAAACTGGATATAATTTCTGTGCAACATTGGGGTGATCATAGTACTATCCCCACTGTCCTCAATTATTGAGAACTATTTTAGTAAAAGTGATAGCACAATTCACTACTCAGCACTTTGCAGAAATACTGCAAATTTAGTGAAAGTAAACTTAAAATTTGATATATTGTTGAACTGTCTCGTGTCTTTTAGATTACACATGTAGATTTACCAGCAGTGCATTAAAGAAAGCAGTGCATTGCATATGCATTCATTTTATATATTAAGCCTTTTAATTAATACATATCATCTAAGAAAAAATCAGTTCTGTTCTTTTGATAAATATCATTAAAATGTGTTCAGGTCTAAATTAAGAGGTAAGATTAGTTTACACACAAAATAAGCCATTCTTTTATGCTCAGTATTACAATATTACAACTATTTGCAGTGTATGCAGTATTTTCTTACTCTCAAATACATAGAAACAGAAATATAGAAGTGGTATGATTATGCTGAGTTGTATCATTCTATAGATTCACTGAGAATTGTTAGATCAAATATGTCAAAAAGTATCAGTTTTTCACCAGAAGTCTAAGTAGGAGAACTCTAACAGAAAATATAGCACTAGAATTTCCCATAACATACTTTCAGTCTCCCACAGTTTGTAGTTCTGGAATTCGTAGATGTAATAGTATATTTCTATGTTAAGATTTAGAGACATTTTCTTTCCTAAGTTTGTCTGTTTATTGGAACTATATAAACTTTGAGAATCCATAGCATCACGTGGCAATATATCTCATATAAGTACATGATTATTTTTAAAAAGGCACGTACAGTTTCATCTGATGACTTCTCTTCCAACTATTAAGAAAGGGAAGACGTAGTGACTCTTTGCTTCTGATACCACAACTTTCTTTATACATTTCCACTATATTCAGAATCACTGAGTACTATTCCATGAGAATAACTCCATTATTCTAACAATTCTTTGTCAGGAAGCTGTTGTTTGCCTTGTCTCTCTCTTGTCCTTGCTGTTACACCAAAAACCTTCGTCGTGGCAAAAGGGAACAGAGCATATGTATGGAGTCCAGAACTTAATCTTAGTACTGTTAATGTTTTAACAGTCTAGCAGTCTAAATTACCCAATTAATTCAGAAAAAAAAACCTCCACTAACAAATATCATTACATAAAAATACCTGACTACAACCAACCCTTTCCTCTTGTCTTAACTGTCACCTTTCTGATGCTCTTGCGGATCCTAAGGTTGAGACTTTCGGTCTCCTTCAAGAGGAAGGTTACAAATTGTCATCACCCTGAGTTCTTTTGTCAGGAGGAGTATAATATTGCTAAGTGGGAGTTCTTCATCTTCTTTTTTTTTAACACATTTTTTTTTAATGTGTATGTGGCACATTTTTGGTAGTGAGGGAGGGGGGTGGAGGATGAGGTGATTTGATGGCTTCCATGAGAATCTGCTAGAGACTTCCCTTCTGTTGAATAGAGCCAATGCCAGCTGGCTCCAAGACAGACCCACGGCTGTCCAAGGTTGAGCCCATCAGTGACAGTGGTAGTGTCTCTGTGATAACATATTTAAGAAGGGGAAAAAAAAAACCAAAATTGTGTAACACCAGCAGCAGTTAGAAGACAGAAGTGAGAGAAGAACTCTGCAGACACAAAGGTCAGTGAAGAACGAGGGGGAGGAGGTGTTCTAGGCATCAGAGCAGAGATTCCCCTGCATTCTGCTGTGAATACTGTGGTGAAGCTACTCCACCCAGGAGCTGGACCATCCTGGCAGAACATGTCGACCTGTGGACAGAGGAACACATGCTAGGAGAGGTTTGCTGGCAGGGCTTGTGACCCCATGGGGTACCTGTATTGGAGCAGTCTGTGGAAATGACCCATGCTGGAGCAGGGTAAGGATGTGAGGAGGAAAAAGCAGCAGAGATAATGTGTGATGAACTGACCCCAAGCCCCATTCCCTGTCCTTCTCCGCTGTTTGGGAAGATGTAGAGAAATCAGGAAAGAAGTTCAGCCCAGGAAGAGGAGAGGAGTGGAGGAAAGGTATTTTAAGATGTGGCTTTATTGCTCTAGTCTGATTTGATAGGTAATAAATTAGCCTAATTTTTCTCAGTCAAGTCTGTAGTCGGGGAGTGATCTCTTCCTGTCCTTATCTCATCCCATGATCCTTCAGTTCTTTATTCCCTTCCCTGTCCAGCTGAGGACAGGTTGTAATAGAGCAGCTTGGTGGGCACCTGATATTCAACTAAGGTCAACTCACCATAGTATGTTTACTTATCATAGTCTTGTTCCTTTTTATGTAAGCCAAGGTAGAGCTTGAAAGTCGCATGGCACGTTCTCCAGCCTCAGCTGACACAAAGAGCTACTGTCACTGTGTTGGAGTGACATGTCTTTATTACATGCAGTACTCCCAGCTGCAGTATGTCAGACAATAGTCACTTGACCTGTTACAATTAATTGTAACTATTACAGCAAGCTAAAACCAGCTCAGATCAAGCCAAAACTAAGCAAAGCCTGAGATCCTGAAGAGTTCTGTCGGTCCAAAGCCTTCGTCCTTCTCCTAGCAAAGGTAAAGTCATATTTATGCAGTGCACTATCTATACATTTTCCTCACTTTTATTTTTACAGATGGTAGGAGAAAAACTTCATATAATATTAAAGTTGTGAGAGTATTATGGGCTTATTGAGCAGTATATTCTCTTTCTGGATGCAGGGGTGGTTTTTTTTGTTTGTTTACATTTTTTCTTTCTTTATTTTTCCTAATGATTCCTAATAGTCTATCTGATTTGAGGCTTTCTTCACCCTTCAACAGCACTGAACAGATGCTTTCACATAAAGAATCAACTACTACAACTAAATATCCTTTCTTTGCAGTCTTAATCTAGAACCCAACATAAAATAATTTTTTTTTGGTCCCATATACATCACTGTATGTATTTTCATTGTTTCAGCTCTAATACTATTCCCCCAAACTTTCAGCAAAATAGTGTGCTTTTGTAGGTCTTTTCAGTCATTTTTGTCTTTGCTAATTTTAATAGCATAGTAAGGTCAAAAAGTTTTATTATGTCATTCTTCATACCTTTTTTGGATCATTTATAAGCATATTTATGCAAAGATCACTGATTCCTGTGGGAATTCTACAAGTGATATCTCTCTCTCCCTGACAGAAACAAAATTTTGTTCCTATTCTGTTTTCCTTTGTTTTAAGTGATTACTTATCCTTGCTAGAAAGTTGAAGGCATCCTGTAGGTCCTGTGTCATAACATCCAGCCTCATTGGGGTACCCTGGATACCTCAAAAGAGCCAATGAATGCACCAGATACTGTGATAGTGCAAACCACTCCGCACCCCCCATGCCACTCAGTACATGGTGTGATTTCCTCCCAATCTAGGTAACATAATAATACAAAGGATCAGAACATAACTTAATGGTATAACATGAAGAAAAGAAAAGGTGGAAAGCAACAGACCAGAACGCAAGTGTGTGCCTGGTCCCCATACCTCCTACCATTTGAAGATAATGACTATAATCGATCACTCCTGACAACGTATGGATTGTGGCCACATAGGGGGGTGGATACTAGGACCCCAATATCTAGGAAGTTATGGGCTTTTTCAAGCAGTGGAAAGCACTAGAATATTCCATTGTCTGAGCTCAGCCAGACTGAAAAAGTACCTGGAAAAAGTCAATTATCTTGCATCCTATAACTAGTGATTCAAGTAAAGACCTTTTGAGCTCTTTTGGATCACAGAGAGCTGTGGCCAGTATATCCCATGAGTTGAGAAGCCTCTCAGGCTGACATCTCAAGGCCAGGGCAAAAGAATCCTTCCTGAGCCTCAACTACTGTCCTTTGAGGAACTTTGAAGCATTGTGAGTATTTACCCTAAAGTTGCGAAAGTGAAATTTTGGATAGCCTCTCTTCCATCCACCGCTCCACATATATGTTTTTGATTTACACTTTAGCTTTATGGATGTGGATGTTCTTCCATTCATCCATGTACGTGTAAGTCTTTAAAGCAGTACTTGTTGGCTCTCTAGAGTCTCCTGCTGTTAAGGAATTCCTGATTCTAGCAGAGACCTCTGTGTGCATGTGTGCGCCTGTATGCATGTTTTGCTCATGTGTATATGTATTAATTTGTGATGTGTGATTTTGTTAATATATATATATATATATATGTATAGATATGAAGTACCTTGTAGTAAGTTAGCATGAATCTTGCCATCTTTGAATCTGTAATTTTGAACAAGCACTTTGCTTGGTTGAACTTCATAAGGTTCACACAGGTCCAGTTCTCAAGCCTGTCCAGATCCCTCTACCAGGTATATAGGAATGCAGACACTATGAGAACTGAGTTATTGTGCACCAAAGGCAGGACTAATGCAACAGTGAGCTAGTAGCAAAGTGCTTATATTAGCAATAGTTAGCACCTTCATCTGAGAAGAAGGAGACTTAGATTTGAGTCCTAGATCCCTGTTTCTTATTCAACGTGCAATTCAAAACAGTCCTAGAATCTGAAATAAGAGAAATTAATGCTTCTAATTAAGACCTCTAACGGGCTATGGGAACAAATTTATTATTTGTTATGCTTTTTCTAGCCTTTCATTTCTGAATTCAGAATAGCTTAGGTAGGTTAATCAGAAGAAATCAGACAGATTGTAAGATATTTTCATAGATTGTTATGAAACTCTTGAGTGAAGTGTAACTTTGGAATGATTTAAAGCATAAGGATCAACACTTGTGTGTGTTTCTCTATGGAGGATCAGTTTCAACAATAGACTGTCACATGCGAAAATTACCTTTAGGCTCATCTGAAAGATCCTCAAGGCTAGTCAGTCACTTAGCCTCTCCGGTGACTCTCCCCTGGATCCTGAGAAGATGAACACACAAACCTATATTCAAGTGCTGGAGATCCTTAGAGTAGTGAAAAGTTAGCCATTCTGCTGTACTAGGAGTTGCTTAGCTTCAGAAATTTCCTGTTAAGGAGAAGGCACTGTCTTGTATTGCTTTTGGAGCTATGTAAGTACAACAATTGTACAAAACCTATTTGCCTCTGACAGCCAACAGGCATGCCCAGGAATAATTATAGACACACACAGGACTTTGCAAACCAGGTAGTTGTATCTGAAAGCCTGAGAAGTATCTGTTGTATCTGTCTCCTGAGAAGATAAGCATAGTTTCTATTTCTCTGCACTACAACATCTTCTTCAGGATACCTATTCAGATACTCTGAAGTCTACAATAAGTTGATACAGTTTTGAAGTTAGGAAAATCAAGATGTAGGAGAACTTGATACAGACATTTCTAGGGTTAGGGAAGAAGGGCAGTATCTTTGACAAGATCACAGTGACTTCAGATATTATTAAGCTTAATTTGTTTTTGCCATGAACTTTAAGCCTATGAAATCATTGTATCCTTTTCAGCCTAATTCTAAATATATATGTATATTTCTAAGTGCATCCCCTGTAGGGATTGTCATTTTTTGTTGATATCTCTTCCATGTACAATTTTTCCCTATTGCAAAATTTGTAATGTTAAATCAAAATTAATCTAAAAAAAATCCCTACCTGAAATGAGGGGACTAGGTTGACCCAGTTATTTTATTCCTTATTACCATAAAGCTTTTCTCTGTATCTGATTTAATCTCTTCTTTTAATAAGTGTCAGTTTCTTTGGAATTAAATTACTTCTCATCTTTTTTTTTTTTTTTTTTTTTCCTTTAATTTAGTCACTGAAAAATAATACCTGCACAAACTAATTGCTTGCCAGTTTATATTCTGGTATAATAGATTTATTCACAAAATGTAACATCTGGCCTTTCCTTTGATAATTTGTTTATAATTCCCTTACTCCTAGCTTTCATATTTGAATGGCTTAGGTCAGGCATGTTAATGGTGCATGGTTTAATATTTGATGCACCCTTTAGTTTTCACAATATTTGTCCTTCTTAAGGCTTTTTATCCCCCTTTCTAGTCTTGACATAGCATCTGAAGCTAAAACAGATTAGAATCTTATTTCAGAAATCTAATTGCCTTCATGTATCTTTTAGCCCCGTAGTGCTCCTCTTAGCTTATTATGTCTACCCTTTCCAGATGGCTCCAGAAGATTTCTGCAGTTTGTATATGGCTCCTACTTAATTGAGTTATAGCACTATTTTTCACTTTCTCACAGTGTTTTAACTGACTTTGTACTTGTATTGAATTCCAATAGTGTCCTGGGTTCAATTCTATGGAGCTTCAGTGACTTGCAAAGCTGCCTCTCTTTTTATTTTCTTACAAATTGTTGCCATTGGACCTTTTTACTAAAACCTTTCATCTATCTCTTCGCAGACCTTAGGATCTGATAACATTTCTTTTGCCTTTATTTTTCTTCTGGGTGGCTTACAAGATTTTTGCTTTGTAGGGAACTGCAGTTTAGCATGTGGCTCTGTGAAACAGAGCTCTCTGTGAGATAAGGAATTTCATTGCTACCAGAAAGCATAAATACAATTCTGGGCTGCTAACAATTATCACAATGCTATACGTTCTGAAGTTCTGAAAAACTTGACATATACAAGATTTGATTCAGCTGAATTTTATTATTCTGTAAATATAGCACCAACCATCTTCTGTGCAAGAAGTAACACTCACCAATGAATGTATTTTTATCTCCTGCAACTATCTACTAGTCTAATGATTTTGACCTATCATTTCAATACAACAATATCAATTTTTATGTCTCTTTATATGGTATTCATGGGGAAAAATGAATTAATCATTTTAAGGACTATTTTACAGTATTTTTTGAAATAAACTCTCTTTACAATTGTACAACGTGGCTTTTTAAATGTAAATGTAGTGCCACAGTTTCCTAAGAAGTTTTCTGAAGCAATACAAGTGATTATATGTTGGCATTCTCAGCGGCAGGCTCTTGACAAGCTGATTATCCCCTCTGTGCTTGCAGCAGTCACAGCCTGTAATAAGTAAGAGGCTGCAAATTCTAGGGGCCACTCATTTTCCCATTTCACTGTCTGCAGGAACTAGTGAAAGCTGAAACCCTTCTATTCTGCCCTTTCATGTCAGTTAAAATAATGACCAAATTTATTTTTTCTCTTAGCTTAATATAATTGAGATATAGGTAATGGTGCCAGGATAGTGAGATCATTTAATCAAAGGCCAAATTAGTTTCTCACTCCATACACCCATCTAATCAAAAGCTCCCTTTTTTTGTTACCTGCATTGGAAATTCTAAGATAATCTTGCCATGTTCTTATGTTGATCAGACATTCCAAATAGTGTTCTGTCACAAGATATCCACCTACAAAAGTGTTCCTATGACATTTCTGCTTTATTGTTCTTTGTTCAAGGACGTAGGCCATAGGGAAAAAAAATCCAAAATACTATCATTTTTTTCTTGGTGTTGCTTAATCATTTCATAATATTGTAGTATTATAGAATAGAGGATTTCTAAATGATAAAAAATGTAAAGAAAAACTGAAACTATTTTCATTTAGTTTTTGGTTTATCATAACAATATTTTTCACTGTCTATGTATGATAAACAGACCAAAAGAATAATTCCTCTGAATTATAAAAGATACATGAGTCAAAGTCAAGGTTTCGGCTTTGTGAGCTCAAAGTTGGTTGGTTGACATTGCTCGGTGTTTTTTCTCTTGGAACAAAATCAGAATTATTCTGGCAAATAATATTTATTATTAATTATTTTAATTAAACTTCTGTTTAAATAAAAATTGTGACAATGAATAACAATTAATATTACATTATAGAACTCCTTTCTTTGTAATTGTTTTTGCTATATATTTGGAGTAAATTCTCTTTTACTGTTATTTCATGTCTCTGCTCGTCATTACAGGATACTTTCATTCACTATACTTTTTTAGGGAACATATTTTCATAATTAGTTCTTCTCTTTCTAACACATGAGTATAATCCCAACATATTTTAAATATGCCATTAATCAAGCTGTTTTGTGAGATTCTCCTGGGCCAAATGAAAGGGTGGATTGCCAAACAGAAAAAAAATCACATCAAAAAGCTATTGAAGCTCTGCATTCAAGATTTGCATCCACACAGAGGCATCCTTTGAATGTAGAGGAGTTACAAAAATCCAGATTAAAAAGAGAAACATTGCAAAAAGGATGAAGTCAATATAGTATAATTGGCTGCATATCAAAGGGCCATACTGATAAAACAAATATTGTAACATTTTAATCAGATGGCTTGATTTTGTTTATTGTTGCCCAGCAAGATGAAAGATAAAACCTCCATTCTTTCTGGAAAGCCTAAAAAAATATTTGAACAAAGAACATGGAGTTTCATCTAGGAAAAACAAACTCAGTTCCTCACTATGAATCTTATTTGAATATTTCCACCTCAATCATATGAATAGATTAAAAAAAAATAATCACACAGAATTAATTGTTATCACCCAAGAAGAATTTGTAATTTCACATTTCAGAGTTGTAGGATTATTAACAGCAGGACTTTGGCAACTGAAGTGTTTACTCTACAATTAAAGAGTTTTTGTTAGACAGTGCAAGGCAATCCAAGGTATAAGCTGCTATAATACATGTCTAGGACCTGCAACTTCAAAGGGGCTCCACAACCAGTATTCATATGCAAAGTATACTTTCATAAGTCAAAATATTCAGATTTGCTGTTCACACAGCACAAAAAGACTGATTCTTTTTGTATTCAGCCAGCTACATTTCCTTTAAACCCACCACAATGTATCCTTGCTCAGTACTTTGACCAGTGGCTGTTCCCAGAACAGGTCTAAGATGAAGACAAAAACTTTGCAAGGTATCATGGATAACATTAACGTGCGTAAATTATAAAGACCTATTCTCAATTGAGATGTCACAAGGTGTCTGAGACATCTACAAGGGGTGGGACAATATGACATAAATCCTACAAAACAAAGAGATCTCCTGGAAAGCCAGCTGGAGGTTGGGGCAGATATACTAAGGAATTTAATGTTGTTGTACCTTGTTCAAACGTGTAAAAGCAATCACATGATTCCCAGTTAAAATATTTTATACAAAGCTATAAAAGCTCTCCAAACCAAGTATATTTACTCATGAAACTTCCTCTCATGCTTTCATCCCAAAGTGTCAATGCAAAGCAAGTTTAAAATTGAAATTTTAAAATAGCTCTTTCATTCTCAAATGACAGTTTAGAATCAAGCCTTACATGCAAGAAGAGGTGCTATTGTAGCAAATTATTCTATACTCGTGTGATAGGCCTCCTTTGACTTATGTCGTAGATATACTACTAGAACAAGTTATTTCTAGTATGTTATCATAGAATGGTTAGAGTTGGAAGGGACCTTAAAGGTCATCAACTTCCAACCCCACTGCCATGTGCAGGGACACCTCTCCCTAGAGCAGGTTGCTCAAAACCCTATCCAGCCTGGCCAGGGATGGGGCATCAACAACTTCCCTGGGCAACCAGTTCCAGTGCCTCACCACCCTCACAGTAAAGAACTTCTTCCTAATATCTAATCTAAATCTCCCCTCTTCCAATTTAAAACCATTACCCCTCGTCCTGTCACTAGACTTCCTGACAAAGAGTCCCTCCCCAGCTCCTCTGTAGGCTCCCTTCAGATACTGTGACTGTCTTTTCTAAGAGTTTTAAGAAAGATCATGTGCACAGAAGAAGAAAAGGGGGGGAAAAAGGCTCCATTGCAAAAAGTTTTAATGACTGTCTATATAAACATTTTCTGGACTTAATGTTTAAATTAAATGACCTGTTCAAATATAATTTATGGTACCTCTAGAGAAGGTAAGCAAAATATGTTTTTTTTCACCAATTGTAAACAAGATGAATAATTGGCTGGTTACCTTTCTGAGTGCTACAAAATTAGGCACAGTGAGATTAATTGATTGTAGAGGCTTCTTACTGGCTAATTAGATCATTTTCAATAAAATTCTTCCTGTTTCATTCTCTATTATCTGCTGCAAAATAGCTCTTCAAATAATGTGTCATAAATACATTTTCACATGAGATACTGATTACAAACTCATTGTTTGTCATCTGATTTAATTTTGTAGAAGTTAAAGATGTTAAAATAATTTGATTTATTCATTTGAAAATAGGAGAGCTTACATGGACTAATTTATATTTGTTTTATAGTTCATTCACTAAAACAAAAATAGATGAAACAAATGAGATAACAATTTCCTCTCACATTTCTTAATTTATTTCACACACCATTATGTTTCACACCTTCTGTTCAGACATGGTTTATGTCTTCGTTTGTAGCTTTAAGTCTCATCTCTTTCACATATATTTTTAGTCTTTTCTCAGCTTTGTATACCATTTCACATGTACACCATGCAAGTAGTTCACTTGACTGCATTAGTATTTTATTAGTGCTTAACTGATACAGCAGGGAAGGCCTGACAGTCAGACTCTTAATTATAGACATTTCTCCTGCATTTTCTACCAATGCCAGCCTCTTAATTACAGTCTTTTCACCCTTTTCTCCTATCAAAGTTTCTTCACTTTTCAATTTATTTTTTTTTTCATAACTTGCCTTTGATTCTCCTCCATATTACTGAATTTCAAAAAGATTCACAATGCAGACTGAAATTAAGATGTGAGCATTGAATGTTTATCTGAACTTGGAAAGCCTGCAATGTTAGGACACTTGATACGTCAAGGTGAAGTCCTTCAAAACTTTTTGGGCTCATCTGTCGAAACTGTAATTTATCATTTGTTTCTCAAATAAAAAAATATACAATATACATGAAATATCATAAATCACTATCTTCATCACTGTCTAATTTTAATACTGAAAATATTCTCTGGACAATTCTTCATTTTAGAAAAATTTTCTTGTTTTTTTTTCTTTTTTTTCTTTATTTCAAATCAACTGGAACTTTTTTGCTTGTTACGAAAATGACAGGCTGTGGGATGAGGTGCCTAGACTTTCACTGTCATCTTTGAAATTTGTTCATCCTGTCTGAATTGGATCTCGTTCTGAAGATATATATATCTATGCATATGATAATTTATTTCTATAAGAATATTACTATTAATTTAAGACTCTAATTTCCCCATATTAGCTTATAGAACATCTAATTTTAGAAACTTCGAAATAATTTTTTTTTCTATTATATATATGCACAAAAATGAATTGTTATCTATGTAATGAAAGAAATGTACTAAGCTGAAAAATTGTTCTCAGAATCAGTTTTTATAACCTTAATGAGCAGTTTCTCATTTTCCGCTTAAAAGTTGATTTGACATAAACCCCAGGCCTTCACATTCTAGAAACAGCTATGCTTGTCCAGATCATGAAAACGCTCATATCAAATGACATGATAAGGAATTGAATGCATTCAAAATTACGGGGGATATATGCACTTGCAGTCCAGAAGGTATATCCTTCTGCATCCTGGACTGCATCAAAAGATGTGTTGCTAGCAGATCCGGAGAGGCGATTCTGAAACTTTACTCTGGTGAGACCCCACCTGGAGTACTGTGAACAGGTCTGGAGCCCTCAATATAGGAAGGATATGGACCTGATGGAGCAGGTCCGGGTAGGCTGAGGGAGCTGGGGTTGTTCAGCCTGGAGGAGGCTACGAGAAGACCTAATAGCAGCCTTCCAGTACCTGAAGGGGGCCTACAGGAAGGCTGGGGACAGTCTGTTTACAAAGGCCTACAATGATAGGAAAAGGAGTAATAGTTTTAAGTTGGAGAAGAGCAGATTTAGGTTGGATATTAGAAACAAGTTCTTTGCTATGAGAGTGGTGGAACACTGGAACAGGCTGCCCAGGGGGGTGGTTGAGGCCCCTTCCCTAGCAATACTAAAGGTGAGGCTCAATGAGGTCTTGGGCAGACTAGTCTATGACTAAGACTGGTCTGGACAATTCTATGATTCTTTGATTCTATGAATTTTAAACCTTTTGATAAATGCACTTTCAGTAAACATGTAAGTGTTCAAATCACTGTCTGATGGGTTAAAGTAAGATTTAGCTTAGGTGTTTTTTTATCCTTGAAGTTCGACAGGAAAAATATAAAATAAGCCCTGTGACTAAATATTTTTGAGAGTTCTGAAATTAAACTGTTCTTCTAAGAGTGTAGGCAGATGTTTCCTTCAATGGTAGTAGGTCGGGAGATATGTCTCATTTTCATGTCAACGTGAGCATCTAACTGTGACTGTGGATTCCAGCAGAAATATGAGTAGAATATGACTGAAAAAATTTATATATACTTAAGGTTCAGATTTATGTTCAGGGAAGATCTTGACAATCTCTTTCTCAGCATTAACAAAATCAGATATTCCTATTAAAAATTGTCTCATCCTAAGGTAAATGTTACAAATAAACACATGGTTAAAAAGCTCTTCCTTTTCTTCTCAATTTAATTAAAATAATTAGAGCTGGGGAAGCTCCACTTTCAACATTGACAGTATCTGGAACTCAGACTTTCCAGTAGGGAATAGATATACCTAATGTCTTGTATGGGATAAGTTATTGGGAATTTAAAGTCCACTGGCTTTCATATGATCAATTTGACATATTTGGTACAGTTTGGAAATTTTCTACCAACCCTTTCTTTTTAAGAACAAGAAAACTGTATGTATCTGTGTACCTGAGATCTCCAATATATTCTGTTAGGGAATTACTTCATTCCCTTATCTTCAGCTTCTTCGTTGTTCTTCTCAGAATATTTCTATAATGTATAGAAGAATTTATGCTCTTATATCCAAGAATAAACTTTTGTGCTTCCTTGAAGCAGACCCTTATATGAGTAACTTCCAGAACAATAAGACCCAAATACATGACCTATGATAAGCATACACATGAAGATAGTATATATTTTTTTTACTTATTATATCATAGCATCTTTGTTGTTTCCAGACTCAATAGCTAACTGAAGTCTCTGTGGTCAAAACTATATTAAGCTCTCCCTTTAGCCACGTAGATAAAATGTCACCTCAAAAAAGTGATTAACAAGGCTAAAATTATCTCTGGAATTATCTTTCTTTTGACACTAGAAGACATGTAAGGCAAACAATTTCTCATTTTTACTTAAATTATTTTTTCAGTTTTGATCTGAAGCAAACCTGATTATCTTCATTGGAGATACTTTGGTTTCCATTGTAGAACTTTCTCAAAAAGCCATGACCTGGAGTGTTTTCAGAAGCAGTACTGTTGCTAATGTTTACCTAATGGTCCTCAACAATGAACAGGAATTTAGCTCTTCAGACCTAGACAAGTAAAACCTAAAAACATGGTTAATGTAGGTGTCAGGTCCTTTCTATAACTTTTCCTATCTTTAAACTTGGTACTAGCACTCCGAAACATTTAATAACTTTGAGAGAAATTGTTCGTTCTTTAAAACTGGGAGTCATGAATCTGTTATAAAACCTGTTTCTTCTTCTGTATAAAAACAGTTTAACCAGATTTGTAGTTTATGATAAATTACACACTGGTATATTTATAGATTACAGTATTCGGCACTTAACACCACATCTTTTGTAACAGCTTTATAGATGAGCTATACTTTATATTAATCCTGCTTTAAAGAAAAAGGAAGTGAGAAAGATTTACAGCTTTATACAAAGACCTGCACAGTGCATAGTGGCTAGGCCTCTACAACGTGTTAAAATTGTTAAAATTTCAATTCGAACAACTACAGCAAAACAGAAATAAGTAAGGGTAACAGTAAATAAAGTTGTGGGGTTTTTTGGTTTTTTTTTTCTTTTTTTTTTTAAAGAAAAAGTTCTTAAAGTTCTTAGATAATAGTAAACCTAAAGAAGTTACTGTATTTTTTCTTCATATATCTGGTAGTCAAAAACTAAGTAATTTAAGAAAATATGTGACTATGGAATTGCTTTATAAAAGAGGAGTCCTAGAAGTTTTTGCAGCACTCTACACATTGAAAGTGTTTTTGTTTAATAATCAGTAAAAAGCATTGAAGTAATATTGAAGATCCCCAAATTACCGGACTGGATGTTTTGCCTAGAAAGAAACTGTGAAAAAGCTGAACTTGCAACAGAAAATGTAATACCTGCCTACAACCTAACTCAGTAATAACAAAACCTGAATGCAGTTGGTTTGAAGACTATAGCAATTAAGAAATGTGAACTGAAGGGTGACTGGTAAGGGAAGACATTAGAAAGACTATGGATGAAAGACAATAATTCTGTACAACACCTGGATGCCTATTAAATGTAACTGAAAAGTAAATGAGAAAGGAGAAGAAAACAGCAGAAGAAAATTCTGTATCTAATGTCATAAAGATAAAATGAGGGACTTCAACCACGCCAATATCTGTTGGAAGGACAACGCACCAGGGCACAAGAAATCCAAGAAGTTCTTGAAATGTGTTGAAAACTTTCTGCTTCCCATGATTGAGAAGCCAGCGAGGAAAGGAGCTGTGCTGCACCTTGTCCTTGTCAACAAGAAGGGGCTTGTGGGGAATGTCAACTTCCAGGGTGATCATGAAATGGTAGAACTCAAGATTCAAGGGTAGCGAGGAGGATGTGCAGCAAGCTCACTTCCCTGGATGTCAGGAGAAAGACTTTGGACTCTTGAGGGAACTGATTGGCAGGGTAGCATGGGAAAAACTAATGCAGGGGAGGAGTTCCCAAGAAAGCTGGTTAGTATTCAAGGATAACCTCCAAGAAGGGCAGGAGAGGTGCGTCCCAACAAAGAAGTCAGGAAAAACAGGCAGGCAGCCTGTGTGGATGAACCAGAAATTGTTAGATAATCTCAAAACCCAAAAGGAAGTCTATAGAGTGTTGAGGCATCTATGGTACAATGTACAGCATACAGAGAAACTGTTCGAGTGGCCAGGAATCACATCAGGCAAGCAAAAGCCCAGAGACAACTAAATCTGGCCAGGGAAGTCAGAGACAATAAGAGAAACTTCTGTAGGTATGTCAGGGATAACGACAAGACTAGGGAAGTTGTGGATCCTCTCCAGAAGGAAACGGGAGAGCTGGCCACCCAGGTTACAGATAAGGCTGAGGTACTGAAAATTATCTTTGACTAAGTGGTTGATGTGTTCCATGTCTCTATCTGGCTCTGCTTTTCAGAGGAATGAGAAGTTAATTTTTTGGTTGTCATGCTCATACTTCTCCAACACTTCTACTTGCAAAAAAAATTGAAAAATTACTAGCGATTGTTTAAACTTAGACTGCCTACTAGGAATTTGCTAGATTACAAGAATAATGACTTTAACAGAGATAGCAATAAGATAATTATTCCACATAAAAAAGATAGTAGTAGAGAATTGTTCCTGCTGGGAAGAAATAAACTTGTCTGATTCTATTGCCTCCATGTTTTGAAGTAATCTAGAATCTCAAGCTTTTTTTCAAACTAAGCATTTGTTATTGTTTGCATTATTATCAAGATGCATCTTACTATCCATAACTTGTCAGTAAGCTGTTCTTCTCCTTTGTCACACAACAAGAAGTAGTAGTGAACTTTAGAGTAGGAAAACACAAGTATATGATATTATAAATGCATTTTCTTTTCCCACTGATGTCTTTTACTTTGTAAGATCCAGTTTGAGGAAGTTTGAGACAGGCTTAACTCCAAGAATCCTGGGCAACTGTAATAAATGACCTTCACTGACCTCATTCTATATACCTTATTTATCCCAGTTATAGAAGTATCCAAATTATGTCTTTCTCGTAGTATAAATCTTTTTTTTTGGAAATTGTTTTAAATAAAGGATATTAACAACGAAGCTCAGTCTAAGTCTAATCAGATGATGAATTGAATACACTGTTTCCAGTCCGCCTGTGACTATTATTCCCAGTAACTTGTATAAAAATTTCTAGGTAAATAGCTCTCCAAATTATAGATGCTGATGTTGTCTCTGCAGCTGGCAAGGTGCTGTAACTTAGATAACCATCTTCAGTGTCTTTGGTGTTTACCGCAAATGTCTCTACAGATTAAAAAAATAATTCTATGATGAGGTTCTTTGACTAGATAAACAACCTCTTTGTTTTGTTTACCTTGCTTAATATTGGTCTACGTACGCTGGATTCTTTCCTCGGTCTTCCTAGTAGTCGTACTCTTTACCTCTGAGTTACTGCATCTGTATATTCTGTACATGTCACCAGAAGAGTACACAGAATTTATGAGATCATTTTATAAATGTTTTTATAATAGTTTTTATGCTGGTTTATCCAAAATATTTTGCCTGATACCCCTCAAGATAATGCCTTTGTATTTCACATTGATGACTTACAATTACCCTGTCATCAATCAGTATAACAAAATCCTTCATCCACTTTGTCATCCAGCTGGTAGCTCTTTCCCTATTAGCAGAGGTATGGTTTTAATTTGCCAGGTGGATTGCACTACATGTTATAATTTTTACTGTTTCTTTTTTCAAGGTCATCTTATTCTTTGCAGGGGACATTCAGGTAGTCCTATGGCTTTGTACATTTCACAACGTTCTGTCATCATAAAAATCCATTAGCATCAACTATACCACTGTCATTAAGCAAGGTACTGAAGATTAGCGACAAAATGAATCTGTTGAGTACTCCACTAGTAATCTCCCTATCACATAATCATTCTTTATTCAAGTTACAATTACTGTACTAACCACCATCTTAAGTGAAAATTTCCCATGGGGTATCATATCAAGTGTTGTAAAGAAGTCAAGATAGATTAGAACCATCACAACCCTCTTGTCTACAGAAGTCATTTTGTTAAAGAAAATATTATATCAGTCTGACACAATCCATTTTGCTAATCCCCTGCTTCGATTTATCCATTTGCCATTCACCTCAATTTATTTAATTACTGCTTCCTTCGTAAATTGTTCTGCTGACTGTGGCCTCAAATTGAGGTCAGACTGGTGGTTCTGTAGTTGTCCAGTTTGTTTTTTCATCCTGTTTTTAAATATGATCTTTGTAGTCTAGTCCTGTAATTTGTAATGTTGTGTCAGATGTAAATGGCGAGTTCTTGGTAGCAGTGGACTACTGAGCCGCCTCTGTGAGAAGAGACAAAGGTCTGCCCTGTGCTGGACACAACCGATTCCATCTGATTCCAACTGACCCACCACAGAACACATCTGAGCGAACTTGATGATCTTTAAAGTCCCTTCCAACTCTAACCATTCTATGGTCACACTGCTGTGAAAATATTTAAGAAAGGGCAAAAAACCTTGGAAAGAGAGAAGCAGAAGGCACAACAGAGGAAACAGCAGAGGAAATGAGGGAATAGCAAGGCCAGAGGAGATACTCCATGGCAAAGTAATTACAAATCTGAAGGGACTACGGCCCTAGAGGACCTGTGCTGGAGCATATGAGAAGAGTAAGAATCAAGGAGCAGCAGAGAGAAACCACAATGTATTGACCCTGAAGGGACTGAGTGTAACCTGTCATGGTAACAAGACAGGGCAACAAGTATCTGAAATAAAACACTGAAGTGGGGAGAGGAAAAAAACAAACAAAAAAAGGAAAAAAAAAAAGAGGGAGAAGGAGAGGAATTTGGAGTTAAAACAGTTAAAACAGTTTGGGGATTTGGGGAAAGGCAGAGAAAAGGTGTTTTAAGGTTTGTTGTCTTTCTGTGGTCTGAACAATAATGGAGTCTGACAATAACTTATTAACAAAGGTTTATTAAGGCAGTAAGAAAGATAAGCAGCAGCGTTCCCATATAGCAACTCACCCAATCATTGACAGTGAACACAGGATCATAAGTGATGCTGTGGCTCTGTCAGTCTGCCATTCGGTGTTGATGTCATTTGGCAACAAGAGCCAATGGTACAAATTACTTTAAAATGTGGGTGAGTAAGAGTCACGTTGCCCCTTAGCTCTGCCAGTGGTAGTATGATTTCAGAGACTCACATCTTTCATGGATAATGTAGGCAGAATCCTGACTGTGTTGCCAATGTTAGTCAGGGAGAAGGGTGTCAGTTTCCCAGTATCTGAATTGGTAACTAAATATTTGTGCTAATTGCCAATGAACAAAGTTAAATTCCACAAACTGTTTTGCCCACCATAGTGCTTGACAAGTCGTATTCCTGTCTTTATTTAAACCCACAAGATTTCTTGCTCTTGTTCTTCCCCATTTTCTCACAATGGGGCAATGAAAGATGGGAAGGTGGCTAGGTGGGTGCTTCACTGGTAACTGGGGCCAACCTATAACACAGATGTATAAAAATATTGGCTACCAGACCCAGAATTCAAACTACTTAGTCTTTTCAGAACTGGTGAGACAGAACTGACAACTCCAGAATTTTTTAGTAAAAGAGCTAGTAAAATGACAAATACTGGCATAAGTGAAACATTGATAGTATATTCACTGAAAAGAGACATGAAATCAAACATTAAAATAGTATGAAACTGAAAATTAATTGTTCTGCAGCTATGCAGATTGATTCATGCAGAAGTTACGGTAAAAGGTATGCCATATAGTACACATGAAAATTGTTGTTTTTTTTTTTTTTTTAATTTGTTTTTTGGCTTGTATTCTACTTCTGTTTCTTGAATGAATAGGAGCTTTACAACAAATTAAAATATTTTAGTGCAATCTAGATACATGAACATAAGTTACATTTTTTTTCACATTAAGAAAGCCACAAAAGTAAATATGTTAAAGCTCAATTTGGCAAAGAAAAAGATAGGTTAAGGAACATGCAAATAATATTTACTGGAGGGACAAGATATTTTTGGAAAAACATCTGCTAAGTGCATCAAAAAAGTAGTTTGGGACTCTCTTCAACATGATCCCAACAGCATGATTATGTTGACTTACAATGTACTGTCGGGATTACACAAATATTTCTTTAATTTATTTTCCCTCTTTGCATATTCCCGCTATGCTCATTAATTGCCCTAGGAAGCCAGAGTAATAGAGACTTCACTTGCTTTCAAGAGCACACGTGTTTAGACAGATGCTGAACTTTGAAAGTAAAATGCCTTCCAGTGAAAATTCTGATAGATCTTAAACCCTGAAGAAATCAGCTCAGACTTCCACAGAGAGCACCACTCCCTCTACAGAACACCAAAACAAGATGTGATGGCACATGCAGTTTCATCTAGAAGGGCAGCTGCTATGGCTAACATCCAGGAAGAGAGTCTGGAATGACAACTGTGTCTAGACTTAATTTTCAAGTGAACTATGGATTTGATTTTAAACCCGGTCTCCTAAGAATTAAATCCAATACCTCACCAAGGCACATGTGGGTCCCGTGTGAAATCCTACTGGTTTGGGCTGAGGTGAAGTTAATTTTCTTCATAGCAGCCCTTATGGTGCTATGTATTGCATTTTTGACCAAAACAGTGTTGATAACACACTAATGTTTTTGCTATTTTTAAGCAGTGCTTACACAGCATCAGTGTTTTCTCCATTTCTTACTCTGCCCCCAGTGAGTGGACTGGGGGGATGACAAGAGGTTAGGAGGCATTGCAGCTGGGACAGCTTATCCAAATTAACCAAAAGGATATTCCACACTATGTAACGTCATGCTTATCAATAAGACTGTGGGGTTGGCTAGGGGTTGCCATTGCTTGAGGACTGGATGGGCATTGGGTTGACTGATGAATGATTGGTTTTGCATCACTTGTTTTATTTGCTTTTCCTGTAGCTTCTTTTGTTGTTGCTATTGTTGCTTTTCTGTTTTGTTTTGGTTTTCCTTAACTTACTAAACTGTTTTTATCTCAATCTCTGAGTTTTCTGACTTCTGCTCTTTCAATTCTCTCCCTCAACCCACTGCGGGTAGTGAGAAAGAAACCGTGTGGGGCTTAGCTGCTACTGGTGTTAACCTACAACAGAACACCAAAACTCCTTTATTCTGTAACTATGAAATGGGATAAAGGGATGATCCAGACCTGAGTTTAGTCATGTGAAGAGATGGAACCTGGTTTGGTCAGGCATCTCCAGCTAGGAATTGCATACAGTACACAATGGGGTACTCATTCAGCAGTATTGACATCTCCTGTGTAATCTTTTACCTATTTTTTTTTTTTTCTCCAGAAAATAAAAATCCCTTTCATGACTAAAATGGCACTACTTTTTTCTCCCAGATGTTCAAACTTCTTGTTGAATGTCATGTGAAAGGTTGTCCTTGTACATTAAGCTCTATCACCTAGACAAACAAATTACTCGTTACTAACAGTATTAGAAACTACAAACAAAGAAATAAGGGGAAAAGTGACGGGCTGATACACCCTCTGTCTTTACCAGAGGATTTATTTGTAGACTCAGTAAGTGCTGTCTGTTATTATAATTGTCAATCATGTTAAACATTCTGCTAAAAACGCAAATAATTTTTGAGCCTGTATGTGAAGCTGTACGCAACATTTCACTATTAAATCATATTGACAACCATCTGGCTAAAATTATACAGAATCAAAGGTCATGATTTTTTGAAGTCTGGAGTTTAGAATAAAAAGCATTTCCATTTTACTTTTGCCTCATAAGTTTTGTGATAGTTCATTATGTCAAATGGACAACTATTAAAAATTGTTTTGGTTATGTTTACCTTATAGTTACTTTATAATAACAGTGCTTAGCTTGTAAAAAGTTCACTATTTTATGATAACTACATACTTACAGTATTAGCAAGCAATACCTTCAGGGTTCTGGCTTGTGAAATGCAATCCGTACTTCCTTCATAATGTAGGAAAAGGAAACAAAGAAACTAATTACTATCCTTTTCCTAACATGAAAAATACTATTGTCAAAAAGGCTGTCATAAAACATTAACACCAGATCAAAATGATTTGGACAAGATATAGGAAGTGTAAAATAGAAGTTAATAGAGGTTAACGTTCCCTTATTTGGTACATTATCTCAGTTGCTGATGTTGAATGATTTATTCCTAGTTAATGAATAAACAACATATCCTAATCCCAAGGGCTCAGATAGGAAATCATCCATGCATGCTAGGTATATCAAAGTGGATGAAAGTACTACAGGTGAGTAGCATGTAAGAATTAACCGAATGTTATATAGAGTACCGTTCTAATTCCTCTCTCATAAATACAAATGAATGACAGTCTTTTTGCTATAGATAAGGATAATCTTTCTTACTTTGGTAAAAGTTACTCAGTCTTATAGTATACACTTGAACAGATTGTTTTCCAATCCTTCTTGTTTCTAAATAAATCTGCTTCTCAGCTATACTGGGAAAAGAGGATAACAAGACCTGCTTTTCAATAGACAAATAGGAAAATATCAACTATGGTAGACAGATAAACCAGCAAAATCATAGTCATGAGTGGAAACAATGTCTTCGGCCTTATGGTCAACCAAAAGAGGTGCCATGGTAGAACAAAGCTGCTTCCCAAACACTATCTTCTGTTGTTGACAGCAAAAACAAGTGTACTTCTTTACTAGAGGAATAAAATCATGTGTTCTCTGTCTATTCCCCCATTATTAACAGAAGAGAAGAGTAAATATTATGCTAACAATAGCTAAGGGGTTGAGAAGCTGAAAAAATGATACATTTCCCTTTTGTGAGTTCATCTTCCAGGTAGAAACCAGATAGATAACCTTACCCCTGCATTGTCTTAAAGACGGGAACACAGTTTCAGGATTTGTGGGGTATTTCTGGATGAAGACACACAGGCTGTAGAACCTTGCTAAATCATTACTGATGTTGAAGCTATGATGACTCCAGAATAAAAACCTGCAGCTATTTTGTGATGTGCACAACAAAAGCTATTCTAGAGTAACAGGGATTCATAGCTGAAAGATCTGGCACATCCTTCCTTTATTTTTCTCTCAGCTTTACATGTGATTTGTGCACCTTCATTCCAGTGGAATGAAGATCAGAGGTGGTGCCAGACTTGTGAAATAACTGAGAGTTGTCTATCTTAGAAAGAAAAAATATATAAGGAAGGAATTTGATGAGAATTTCCTACTCCCGCCTGAAGTTTCCCATGAAAATACACAGAGGAATATTTTTACATGAAACTTTATTTTATCCTTTTTAATTACTTACTAAAAAAAAAAATATCACTCATATCTGGAGGAATATAACTTTAATTAATGATAAAGAATATTTTATTAGTTATCATAGTCTCATCCTTTATTTGATACCTTGTTTGCTGTACATTTCTCTATAGATGTCAACAAAACATTTGCCGTAACACAGTATACGTTTTTACTCCATTTCTTTATCTTTAAATTATAATTATTGATTAAATAGGTAGTACCTTAAATCCTTGGCATTTGGAAACTAGCGTTACACATTCAGTATTCTTTAACAAAATGGCAGATGACAATTGCATAACTTTAGGACAGTTAGTCTGTCATCTATTATTGGCACATTAGTGGAATGTTAATACATGACTCAACTGATAAGGAATTAAAAGAATATAATTAGTCCCTGCCAACTTGATTTAACAGAAGGTAGGTCTTGCCAAAAAACTTGAATTAATTCTTCAAATACATTGGAACACTAGATGATACAGGTACTTCATTCTTTTGTTTGGGAAATGCTGAACAATATTCTCTTTCAAAAAATAAAATTATGAAGATAACATCTATATTAATATAATTGGGAAATGGATGTGAGTTTTCAGAAGTGATTACCTATGTAAATCAGCCTCATGTGATGTTTTAATAGCATTCCTCCGAGATTAATACTGTAATTAATATCATATACCAATATCACAGAATGAAATAATCTTCATGGTTGGAAGGGACCCTTGAGGCCATCAACTCCAACCATACACACGTCAAAAAAAAAAAAACAACAAAACTGAACCACACAAAACAAATCACCCAACCCAACAATCTAAGCTACAAGAGAATGCCCTGAAATGCCACATCTACACGTTTCTTAAATACTTCCAAGGATGGTGACTCCACCACCTCCCTGGGCAGGCCATTCCAGTGCCTGAACACTCTCTCAGTAATTCCTCCGAATATCTAATCTAAACCTCCCCTGCTGCAACTTCAGATCATACATTTTTAATAACAGCTTGAATATAAAAACAAAACCTCTGGCAGTAACATTTCCAAATGTTACTAATGTTAGGAAGTAGTGATCAGAGCATGACAGCTATATTGGGGATATGGATGCCAAATTAACCTGTATACTGCTAAATAACACACTGTAGAAACAGAATTGTTAGTGTATAATTATACATTTCATAACTTGACAGAACAGGAGAAAGTGTCTTGTTTCTTAATATCTCTGGGAAAATTTTAAGGATCACAGTGGCCAGACACCTGTACACCTCTGTAGAACATTCTGCAACTAATCTGTATTTTAAAAAAAATTACTATATCCTTGGCATCATAAAATGTGTGATTATGGAGTAGGAACGTGGGAATGCGGAAAGGGATTTTACTTTTTTTCATACACTGTGTGTATATGTACTGTAAATATATGTACTCTGTTTTCAAGTTGTCCTGCTTACTGTCCTTGCAGAAAGGAACTCTAGAAGTGCAGCTAAGCACTATCCTCCAAATTTGGTACACAGGACATTATATCATTGTGCATGTCTTGTGGAGGACATCTGGGCAAGAAAAAAGCATGCCTTGCTCTTTACAAACTGAGAAGCAGTCTTTTCAGACAAGTAGAGCTAAAAAGTAAATCTATCCAGTGTATGAAAAGAAAATTGGGAAATTACTTGATTACCGCTTATGTATTCCTCAGAAGAAAAATACTAATTAATAAAGGTCTCTTTAGTTTACCAGAGAAAGGAAAATCAAGTAAAAATCAATGGTAGCTGAAGCCAGGCAAATTCAATTTAGGCATAAGGCACAAATATCAGAGTGAGCGTAATTAACCACAGGAAAAAGATTATTTCAGACCAGTTAAATACAATACATTCTTAGTCAGACACAGTTATTGACTCTGATGAATTCTTGACTTTGGGATGACTGCATAAAATGTAAAAATGTGATCTTTTAACACACAGCAGGAAAGAAAAGCTGATCAGATGGTCCTACTTAACCTTTTATGCTATGATTTCATCTTTCAGTAATCTCAACTGATAACTGAATTCATCTGATTATTATCCACTGTTAAAATAAATAAATAAAAAAAAATTCTTAACAAAACCACAGAGTATTTTCAGTTTATTTTACTTTGGTTTTATTCTTTTTGGATCTTATAAACTCTCTGATAGACTTTACAGGAATGTATTCAGAAGGTGTTCACAACACTTGTGGAAAAAATCTTAGATAATTGTTAGCAATTTCTTCAGAAAATCCATTTCCCCACTCATTAGGGATTTCTAAATCAGCTTCTATAAACCTTATAATGATCCTGATTTTAAATAGCTTAAATTGCTTCCCCTGGTTTTAGCATCAGGACGGTCAACATATTTTGCACGCTTTTGTTTACAGCTTTCATTTTATAAGTAAATACCTTCTTTAAATAAATTTAGATTCTTTGACGTTTATAGATGATGTATATAGAACTATATCTATTGAAACTGTGATCATCAGTTCATCCAGATGGGAAGGAAAAAACAGACACTGGCCATACAAGCTTCCCTGCACTACGTTTCCCAATAGGATAGATTGGGACGCGGGAGAAATTAAGAAACTATACTTGACAGACAACGGTTGCTCCTATTTTATTACCTGTGAACAATAGATATTTTTTATATCCATTTTAAAGGTTCTTCATATTTACAGAGCCCTGAAGCATTTACGATTTATAATAATTTGACGTTTTCAGAATTCAGAAATAGAAAGGAGCAACCTAAAACCTCTCAAATTTAATTTAATTAATCTAAATCTACAATTGACAATTTTCTGAAACATTAAACATCCTCTTTCACTTCTACTTCTTTTTGGGGGGCTGCTGAGCCTGTAAACTGGCAAATGAATAGTCAGATTTATGTGATTGATTGTACCAAATATATTGATCACAGTAATATTTTTGCAAGCTTTTCAGATATGAAGATACCTTTGTGAATTATTCGCTTTCTGAGTTGGACTTTGCATACTTTTATGTTTACCTAGTCCAAAGCATGCATCACCTGAGGACCTTTTGTACATCTCTAGAGAGATAATTCTACTCCCTTGATTCTACATTTCTGATCTTATGCATATATAAAAAGAATCTATGCTAGATACAGAGTGCTTTTGAAACATCTCAATGTTGAAAACTTTCTTATATGCATTCTATTATTTTTAGAGTGACACTGAAGCTCTGATGAGCTCCAAAGTAAAACTCCAAAGCTTTCCTTTTAGCCTTAGTGTTCTGCTGCAATAACTATATTTTATGATGCCTTTAAGAAATCAAGTTACTACTTTAGGCACAAGACGGAAAAACCCGATACACATGACATTTCACTTTTATAAATTTACTTCACATTTTAAACCACTTTCTCTTCCTTATATTGCTAAAAGCAAGTTGTCTTTTATTATCACCACATTATACTTTGGAAATTCTTGCCTTGAAGGAAATAGTCGTTTCACTTTATCTTATGAGTCAGTAACCAAGCTCAAATTAGAATTCACTATTCTGAGCTCCACATTCTAAACAATGCCATCTTGCCATCTTGTTATTTCTTCTAAGGGTGTCATGAGGCTTTCTGTAATTTTCAGTCTGTTGCTAATGAGATCCACTGTTTGAATTTTATTCTGTGATATTCAAAACATGGTTTTCTTGTGGATATTTTCATACCATTGCTTCCAGTTCTTCCTATAACATTCTGTTGCACTTTCATCTGAAATGTTGACAGACATGAGATATTTCTGCACATTTTCAGATCATCTTTCCATTATATCTTAACCAAACTAGACGTATTTAGTTTTTTGAATCCCTTAATCAACTGTTATCCTTGTTTGCATCCTAATCAATTTGCTGATCATTAAGTGAAACTGAATAAGCACCACTGCACATGGGAGTATATGGGTAGGAAAGAAAGTTAAAGGGCACATCTTATGTAACAGTGTGGTTAATATATAATCTGAATGGCTAGTGTTATATACCTCAGAGAAGACAGGAGACCAATGAAACGCTGATTTCATTGACTTCCATGTCAAAACATTCAGTAACTTCAGCTGGACTAAAATTTATCTGATATACCGCATTTTAAGGATATTTAAAATTTATGGATCTGTTCTGTCAGGTTATTATGTTAAGGGCTATTCAGCATAAGAGACAAATACAAGATATGTGAACAGTAATAAATCAAGCACACAGAGATATGCAAATTCTAGTAAATAGCACATAACAGAGACAATAGCAATAGTGAGAGGCTACCAAAATAACTGTTTAAGTGCAGCCCTGAACAGATTTAACCAAGCCTTTGTGACGGATATGAAGAAGAAACAAACAAATTTTCATGAGTCGCATAGGAAAGAATTCTTTATACTAGATGTACATATTTTTATATATGATTGTACATGTATATATTTATGGAAATTAGAACTGGTTGGGATGGAACATTTAAAAATCTGAAAAAATAATTGCAGTTCTAAACTTTAAACTTTACAAAATTACTTCATTAACAAAACACAGTGTCTTATTTCTTAGACATTCGTAATTGTGATCATGACATACAGGATGCTGTTAGTCTTTAACACATACTCTAGATTAGCTCTGAGAATACAATACTGCAGAACAATTGTTGCATAGTTAGTACTGAAGGCAGTGGTCCTTGGTGGCTTTCTGAGGTCAAGGTAATTACATTCGAGAGCTGTTTGGAAATAAAAGCCAAAACTGAAGTAGACTTGTCTTCCTTCTTCACTGTGCTTTTCTTTCATGCTTGGCATTTTCATGCTGTTTGCCTCCCTCCCAAAAGGAGTTCTCTGCTCCCAATGATTTGTATCCTGTTTTTGCTTTTTTTCCAGTCACTGTTCTTGTATATTCACAAAAAATGAACTGCCCATTTGTAATCGTCTCTCAGATGTCTCCTACCATGCTCAATGCCATGTCTTTCTTTTGGGGTCCCACTGGTAGCAGTGATATAAAAGGTTCATATACTGTGTCCAGTTATGCCATCATAGTATTATAAAATATTTGTATGCTGTTCTTTGTTTCATTGCTTCAATATTTTTATTTTGGGGTTTAAGGGAAGACTGAATATTAATTCACTGCTAGTTTTGTGTAAGCAATCTACTGGTCAGTATCTTCATTGGGTCAAATCATGTGCCTCATTGTCAACCTGCCCTGTCATTTTATTAAATGTTATTCTTTTTTCCTGTTCTAACAGGAGTTCTCTATTGTCCCACATAAAAGCCCGTGCGCTATGCATGTGAGCTAGGTGGATGGGTGACTGAGGAACTGAGTAACTATGTGGTCTCCTACAGATCTTCAAGCTGGGCTAGTGAGCGAGTAGGCATATTGGAAGCACCCAAGACTGGCACTGGAGACCACAAAATAGGGCCCAAAGACAGGGCATGTACTCTGGACAAATCTCAGGTTTGATCTGGGGTTTGAAGATTTGACATATGAATCAAAAAAGTAAGTGTGTATGTTCTACTAATGAATTTCTGATCTGATCAGATATTATTCATGTGTATGTGTATATAGTCTCTCTGTCTCGGCCTGTGTTGCTGGCCATATTTATTTTGTGTGTCTATTTGCGTCTTGAATTTTTTTTCTGGTCCTGGGACTAATGCAAAACACAAATTAAAAAGAAAAGAAAAAAAAAAAACCAAAAAAAAAAACCAAACCCACAAAAAAACCCAAGCAAACAAACAAACAAAAAAAAGCTCCAAGAGTAAAGGGCACATACAGCTGACAAGGAACCTGAATTATCACAGATATTTTAAATTTAATTTCCTGTAATGCTGTAGGATTACCTGATTTCCTCTCATAATAAGGAAAGAGAATAAATCAAGACTAAGAAATCGTAGGTTTCCACCTACAAAATAGATATAAAGGTCATATGTGTTTACACATTGGCATTGAGAGTGGACGTTTTCAACAGGGTGAAGAGTAGGGGGCATTTAATTTCATTTCACATTTCCCTTCATTTTATTTCATTTCATTTCATTAAAACTGTAAATTTTTGTTTCTGTACATGTTCAGACAGTGATCAGCTTCATTATTTTTAAGGTTTATAGTTATGCTTTACAATATTAAAAAGTAGGCCAAAATTTGGTCTACTTTTAGGGGAATCTGATAGTGTCTCTACATTACCAGATAGTGTCTCTTTGTGGATCCAGAAATTTGGTATTCATTGCTGCAACCAGTTGTTGCTCAAGGAGCTAACTTAGCCATGAAACCCTACTCAGCAAGACAGTAAAGAACTTAAAGAACTATTTTAGCTAGTAATTCAGCTAGTAGACCCTCTGTGAGGGTTAGGGGGGGCATGCAGGGAAAGAAAAGAAGACAAAAGAAAATTATATCTTCTAGGAGACAGACTCACAGTCAACCTTTCAAGCATCTTGGTATAAAGTAAGAAATGAATAACCTACGTTTATTCCTCCTTACAAGTGATTCCCTTTCCATGAAATTCATTATGTACCTATTGATGAGAAAGAGTGGCCATAACGCTGAAGTCAAAATGCTGGGAACTATTAATGGTTAGAATATGGATAATTTATTAAGTACCTTTTTATTCTAAATTAAGCAAAATTGGCATAATATTTCTTGAAAATACTAGATGAAAACTAAAATTGAGGAGACAGTACACTTCACAGCTTTAAAAAAAAAAAAAAAAAAAAAAAAAACTGGGTGCCACCATTTTAAATCACACAATACTGTTGTGAGTGGAAGAAGTAGAATAGGGTATGTCATACTTGTTTCTGTTGTAGCCCTTTTTTTTCAGCCAATAAATATTACATTTATCTCTGTAATGTGAAACAGCTCTTACAGCAAAGGAATTCCCCAAATTTACTGCAGCCTAAAGGTTATGGCACTGTTGAGAATGCCCTAGCCATTGGCAGAGGAAGATTTAGACACAGTGTTCTCATTCTCCCTGGACCACTTCTTCGCCCAAAGATCTTTAGGAATATAACACTATACTAACCCCATTCTCTGATAATTCTTAAGGATATTCCTCATACAGCTGTTTCAATATTCAATACAAGTACTTTCCTAAGCCCTTGTAATTGCCCTGGGAAATATCAAAATGTACACACGTACATGATATTATAAGAATGTCATAATGTAATTTGAGATGGACGAAGCATTTTCAGAATAATCACAGTTGTTTAGTGAGGTTTTTTGTTTTTCTGTGCAATATCTACAACATTTTGCATTTGGGAACCCTTTGGAGTTTAACAAATGGTAGATATCTTACATCTCAATAGATAACTAGTAATAGTATAGCTCACATGCTGTTTCAAAACACAGTGCTACCCTAGTAAACCTATCCACATGCATTTTTTTTCATCAGTTTGTTTTTGCTAAAGAACATAGTCTAGAGGTTTCCAGGAGCTTAATATCAGTTTGTTTGCCAAATAAGATCCCATCTTTCTTGGTTATGTTTATGAGAACACATTTTCACATTAAATTGGAAACAAATGAATCTGTTGCTGTTCCTCTCTGGAGCACACGTACTCCTGATGCACAGATTTAACCTAGGCTTAAGGGAAGAATGATTTGTGAGAGTCTCTTGTTAAAATATTGGCAGCACATCACTGAGGATTTCCTCCAGCAAAGGAAACAGATTATACCTCTGTGAGCTGAATGCAAAACTACATGGGGTTTCTTTATGTTTGTTAGTAAAATGACATACACGACCAGCAAGGAAAACATAATTAGGAATATTCAAACTGGTTAATGATAAAATATGGAAAAAAACCCAAAATCGGGATATTTGCTGTGCAGCAAGAAAATGTCAGTGAAGCATTAACAAACTTCTCAATAAAGCCAGAAAGATGCTTCAATTTCAGATGACAGACTTGAAAGATTAAACATTATTGGTTGAAATCACATGCAGATAAATTACTTGAGTAACTAGCACCATTTCAGGTGCTATAAGGTTTTCACCTGTCTTCTATGAATCTCTCTAGCAGCAGAAAGGTAGGTACGAATTTCCATAAATACTGTCTCAAGTTTGTCCCAAGTAAATATCTGAAATACCCTAAACATACCAAATAGCATCAAAACAGTTTAAGCAATTGTGTACTTAATTTCTGTATTCCATTTAGTACCTGAAGTGCTGAACTGCCTTTTTTTAAATCTCTTCTCAGACTGTTAATGAAAAAAACCCTGCCTATAAGAAAATCTACAAGAAAACTTTGAGTAAAACCTTGTACTTACATGTGCCCATGAAATTTTTGCAATATCAATGAAAACATCTGTTTCTAGATACCTGTTTAAAATTACTGTTAATTTCATCTAATGGTCAGTTTTAATGTAGCTGAGATATTTGGACATAGACATGCTGGAGACTCCAGCAATGGGCCACAAAGATGATGAAGGGACTGGAACATCTCTCCTACGAAGAAACAGACATCTGGAACTGTTCAGTGTGGAACAGAGAAGACTCAGTGGAGAACTTATTAGTACATAGAAATACTTGAAGGGAGGGTGTAAAGAGAATAAAGCCAAACTCTTCCCAGTGTTGCCCAGTGACAGAACAAGAGAAAATTAGTACAAGGGAGGTTTCATCTGAACATCGGGAAGCATTTTTTTTTTTACACTGATGATGACCACACCCTAGCACAAGTCGCCCAGGCATGTTGTGGAATCTCTCTCCCTGTAGATACTTAAAAGCTGTCTAGACATGGTCCTGGGTAACTGGCTCTAGGTGGCTCAGCTTGATAAGGGTGTTTGGATCAGATGACCTTTGTCATTCTGTACTCAAGTTGAGGATCAAACGACAGGATAGGGAGTGGGATACAGTTTGCCTGTATTTAGGTCTTCGCAAAGAAGTTATGTACATATGAGATGCATGTGGTGATCCAGTGTTGATTAAGTTAAGTAACAGTCTGTACTGAAGTACTGAAGTCAGTCAGTACTTCACTGGCTTTATCAATGAGTGACAGGAATCATCTGCTGAAGTAGAGACATCTAATGCTATTTTCCACAATCTAGGTAACCCCACTGACATCCATCTGCTGGTCCAGAAGTCTGCAAGTCTCCTGTAGTTCTTGTGTCCCATATGACAGGTCCATGCTGATGTCCTTGATACAGTTAAATAAGTAAAATGGCATGAGACACAAATGTGTGAACAATTCAATAGAGCCCCTTTTTTCCATCAACTGTGATGAGAATTTTGACACATACATACAGACATGTAACAGCCAAATGCCTAAAGCCTGGAGCTTCATCCTGTCCTGCATGTGATAGTAAGGCTTGGAGTAGCACTCAAATATATACAAGTATATTCATAACTGATTTCCTCATATCAGAATTGCATGTACTTTAATTTAAATTTGAATTAAATTTAAATTAAAAATTAAATTAAATTTAAATCTTTAACACGTGTACTATGGGAAGCATATGGTGTAATGTGCATGCATATTAAAGATATTCTCTCTTCTGGTCCTAGGAATGTGAAAATGCCTAAGATGTTAAGCTTTGTTCTAACAAAATCTAAGTGACATAGAGAATGGGCACTGCTGCTTGGAGTAGGAAACTTGCCTTTCAGACATAATTTTATTAGGACATCTCCAGCTTAAACAACATGAGGTCTGATATGGTTATTAAAAGCTCTCTAATCTTAACTGAAAAGCTACTGAAGAACATAGTGAGAAGCAAGGATGCAATAGGTGAATAGAAAAGAGAGAGTCAGGTAGTGCTTACCTGAAAAATCAGGCAGGGAAGGGGAAAAGCTTAAAAAACAGCTCAGGCTTAGGGCCTTCCTCATACCACTGAGCAGAATAGTCATCTCCAATAGCAGAGCTGTAAAATGTCTATACAAATTTAGAAAATCAGCCTTCCTTGTTCTGCATTCATTTATACTTTAAACAGAATGATGGGCCTCTTCTCCCAGCACAGACCAGCAGCTCCAAAAAGGCCACGGAACATCAGGGGCACCTCAGTGGGTCTTGGAAGGATGGGGCCCATCCCACTGACCCAGCCAGGATGCAGAACAATCTCAGAGATTGTATTCATGTTCAACCAAGAGTCAAGGTCACTAGGTGATGATGGCCCCAGACTAAGCTGAATACCCGTATTGGAAAGGGTTGGATTGAGATCCCAGGTTAGGCTGGTTGGATCTAGTAAGGCCTGTTAGTGCACAGAGTAGGTCCCTGACAGTCTTTGCCTTTACCAGGAACACCTGTGAACTATCTGTGGACCTGAGATTGGGAAGCAATCTCCTGCCCAGGTCTTAACTCATCAGTTACTTACTGATTTTTTGTATCAGTTAAAACTAGATATAGTTAAGCTCATTTAGCCAAGCCTACACCATTGAAGTAGGGAACTCTACTCTGAGTCATATTTAAATCCAATTTTTAGCCACCTAGCGCATAGAGGTTTCTGTTGCCTACCAGGAGATCATCAGACGGAGGCACTAGCTGATGGCATAAAGAAGTATTATTCTCCATCTTCCAAAGAAAAAACAGAGTTTGATAAGAGCACATACTCTCTAAACTGGGAGCCAAATATCACACTTTTCTAGGCTGGGTTTCCATCCCACCTTCTTGATTCTCATCATCTTCCTGAAACTGAAAAGTAGCCAATAGCGTTTGATTTAGATCAATGAATTTCAGGATTTGAGGAAAAACAATTAAGTACTCATAAAGACCAAAGTTACCATTTATTCATGGTCTCCTTGGGGTAACTACAGTTAGGCCTAAGTCTTTGGTCATCATTTTTCCTGATGAAATGAATGCTTTCCATCTAGACCAAGATACAAAACTTCAGTCCTCTTACTACTGCACTAGTCACTTCTTCTAGCCTAGTATTTGTAATACACACATAGACATACTGTTGCTTCTCAGAGTTAATTAGTGACCAGCCAGCTTTCCAAATAACACATACATTCTTTGAGATAAATCACAAGCAAAAAATCGTATAGACTTAAGCACTAAATAGCTTTTGTGTGTATTTTAGAGTTAATACCTATTTAACGTGTAGAAAATTGGCAGATTAAGTCCACAAGTCAGCTAGTAGATCTAGAATGGTAGTGTATGAAAGTTCTTAGCTGTGTCTTTAGATTGTTTTCTTCTTGTCTTTCTCAATTTTTGAATCAGATGAAAACAGTCTTTTTCAGCCACCAGTAAAAAGATGCATACTGTTTTACCACTAGTAGATTTTGCATCAAGTCCCCATTTTCACATCACTGAAACTCCAATTTTGTTTCTGGTGCTTAGTCAGGAATGCAGGAACTAGCATCCCCTGGAAAACATCTGTATCATACTGTATAATTCAGTATATTCCAGTGCTGTATTTCTCAAACATTCTGTGTGTCCAGAGCATCCATTGAACCTGACTGCAACAGTCCATAAATATTCTATGCTTTCAGAGTATAACATCTGGCATACTTGTTATTAGCCTTTCACTCCACATTTTATTTATATTATAATTTTGTTAATGGCTTTTCAGTTCAGACATGATGCCCTGTGTCAAAGTACATCTTATTGATATTCACACACTATAGACTGATACAATAATCGTGTCAAAGCTTTGCTTATCATCATCTCTATATTACTGTGGACCATAATAGATATTACAATTGTCTTGGTGTTCTGTATTATTAATGCTAACAGCTGCAAGTGTTACATGTTGCAGTAGTCTGAGTTGAGTCTTACCATATTTTGACATATGACTAGTTAACCTAAGTTCAGAATTGGTACATTTCTTATAAAAAGTGTTAAACTACTGTTAGCAGTTAGAAGAGGAAAAATTAGCTTTCTCTTAACTCCATCTGGTACATATTGAGATACCAAATTGCTAATGAAACACTGGATCTGCCTAAGTATTTCTATAAAGTAGAAGCTGAAAAAAATTCTGGGGAAAAAATAAATAATGAGCTATATACTTGGATAATTGCGAAAACAGAACATCAGGAAGGCACAAAAATAATATTAAATTGTGGTATTACAATAACATGATGTGTTTTGTTAGAAGTATGTCTGATGATTGTCACAACTAGAATTCCAATATATTATAGAGAACACTATGTAGAAGTAGCAAAAGTTATCTGGAAGCAGAATTCTTATTATGATTTTAAATAGCCAAACATTGTTGAATAGATGTAATTTACCCCAAACTAAAAGAAAAAGGAAACAAACAAACAAGCAAAACCAAAACCAAACCAAAACCAATCAAAAATAGGTGCCTGGCTCCTTTAGGCCATTTGAAAACTGCAGACTTACATATCAGAGAACTACACAAATCCTTATTAATGAATGTATTAGTTCAGTTTATAGGTAAAGTTGCAAGGAACTAAAAAGAAGAAATGACAGATGGTATATGACTAGAGACCTGCAGGAATGAAAATTTCCTGGACCAAATCTCAAGGTACTCAGAATCACAAGATACCATTTATAGAGGGATTATCTCTTAGAAACCAAAGACCATGCACCAACTAGAGGAGAAGCCATCCTTGACCTACTTACAAATAGAGAGGAATTGATTGAAAATGTGAGAAAGGTATTGAAATGTGGAACCAGCCACAATGAACTAGCTGGATCTAGAGAAATAATAAGTTCACAAAGCACAATGGTAGAAGGGTGTTGGATTTTAAGAAATAAAATTAGCCTCAAATCCGCAATAATTGAGGAGCCAGGAAAATTTCTGGACAGGTTCCCAGGAAAGTGAGGGTGAGAGAAGCTTCCCATGACATTTCACGCTAACCCACTGGAGCCAGCAAGAAAGAAACTCCTGTAGCTGATCTGCATGAGCTTATGCAGTTTTCATTGTCTGTAGTCACACTTATCCTCTGCACCCTATTGCTCCTTTTCCTGCTCAGATACACTTGATATTCAGTGTCCCTCCCATACATCTGTGTAGCAGAACCATATAGATGCTAATGCCAAGTGCCTAGTTAAAATAATATATACAGAGTCCATCCATACAAATACTTGTAACAGTCTGGGCCTAGCCACCCAGAGAGCAGCAAACAGAGAAATAGTAAGCCTAGATTTACAGAACTTAAACTCCTTTAAAGAATGGAGTTTTCCAAGACAGAATAACTATGACAAAGAATTCTGAATTATAATGCAATTAATTTATGAACTCCTGTAGATGTGATGTATACAGAAGCTAGTAAATGTTTGACAATAGAATGAACTCTTACTTCCAAAATACTTTTGAATGAATTAAATATGAATTTCATTATTTGCATTGTAAAATAAATAAAAGTGTACATTTAGAGAGCTTCTACCCTGCTCTGACTCTTTTCCATAGAGGAAAGAGCACAGAGGAAAAAGCAGAAACACTATAGTTCAGAAGAGACTGTTGGTTTTTCAGTCACTCTCCTCTTTGTCTTCTTCTGATTGCTTCTGACGCACACATCTCCAGAATGATTTACACTGCTGAGATAAGATCTGTTAAGTTTTTATAGCACTTCACAACCTCTCTGGTATCATGAGTCTTGACTTGGGATTCTGGACCCTACAAAACTCTGCAAAACCCCTGATAAGGACCATGAGTTTTGAAATCGCTGTTAACATTAGACCAAACATCATAACATGCATGAACACTTACTAAAACTTTTCAAATCCGGAGGAGGTGATTATGTTCAAAGACAAATATACTGGAGATCGATGAAGGTGAAGGGTGAGGAGAGAATAATCTGTACCTGGCTGCCTGCATTTTAGTTCAGTTCCAAGCACCTTTTTCTATTTAGTTCAGCTGAAAAGTTGAGTAGATAAAGTGTGTCTTAATTTGGGATTGATCTTTCAGCTAGGATGCAATCCCAAAACAAGACTTGTCCTTGAGTTTTCCTTCTCTGAAGTTGATGGTAGTCAGGGGAAAGGTTTATTCTTATGTATTTCTTCTCTCCTGAGGTTACAGTCATGCGCATACCTTCCTCCAAGGGCTTCCTGTAATCCATGAACTTGGTACAGAATCACAACACTAGCTTTTAATACTTCTCTCAGAGAATGGTTAATGTGTCAACGTGCAAATGTTAGGAACACTGATGTCTTGTGGAGTTTATTAGGCCCTCTTGATACCTGGAAAGTAACAAACATAGTGGAAACAATAATTGGACAAATGTTTGGGCAGTCCTCCTAACTGAAAACATAGTTTTCCCATCAAATTAAATCGTTCAGTTTTATAGAGAAAGCGATGATGATTCTTTAAAACATGTAAGTTGAAAACCACAGCTCAAAGAATCAAAAGGGTCTGGAGGGACTTGGAGATAAATTAGATCAATATATTAGAAGTACCAATGCCCATTCTCTGAGTCACATCAGCTGATTCTGAGCAGCTGGTATCCATACTATTAAATTCCTATACACTCCAGAGCAAGTATGGACTCCCTTAATTTCTCTATTGGGAATGGCCCATGATCTATGCTAACTCTCAAGCATTTAATATAAATTTTTTGGGAGATTGCTGGCAAGAAAAAAAAAAAAGTTGGAAACAATTAAAAGAATTTAAAGCACTTAGCGATATGTGTATATAAACAATAAAGTCACAGTGCTCAGGAGTGCTCTTGGTAATCTTTAGTGCAGACCAAGCAATCCTCTGGGAAACTATTGTTTATATGGAAAAAGAAAATGCAGCTTTTTATAATTCTTGATATATCAGACACTATGTCAGGCAAATATATTTGGGGACTACAGGATCTTTGGAGGGAGTGCCTGCTAAATTTGACTTGCTGGGACTAAGAGATACAGTGACTGTGGTATAAAAAACTGTATTATTGTAGAGAGATGATTTCTTTCTTGAAGACATGATGGACTGCAGTTTTATGGCTTCCTGCTGAAGATCTCCCACCTTGTCAAGCAGATTGCAGGGAGATCAATAGCTAGGTAGGTTGACTAATGCAGAACTATGGCCCAGAAAGCTACAGTAATTTTAATCTCATATAAAATAACCAAATGGAAAACTAGGGTTGTGACTGCATTCACAGCAGTATATAGAGGGCCAGTGGTAGAGAAGATTCGGCATTAGAGATTTAAATCACACTCTAAAGAGGAGAAAAGCAAAATTTTCAAATTCTATTCAGTTGTGAAACCTTATTGCCAAATATGAAGAAATGTTATACAGAAAACATTTAGCAGTGAAAAAACAAACATCTCACAACTGAAAGAATTATGCAAATAAAGGAAAAGAATATTCTACACTTTTTTATAATAGTTTGTACTGTTAATTCCCAGTCAAAAACTGTAAGTTCAGCATTACAGCATTATTAGGAGGATCCAAAAGGAAAAATCTGAGATGTTGTCATATCCTATGCAGCAGAACTTTCTGAGATAATCTGCTGTTACTGTACTGTAGTATGTGCTAAGTTTTTCAATATTACTGAAAGTTCAGAAACAAAGGAAACAAAAGAATCAGTAAAGATGAATTAATAAGCATAAAGAATTTAAAATCTGTAGAAAAGTTAAACTCTAACTGTAAATAAGTATTTTACAGTGTGTATTGCAAGGTTTTATAGGGCTGTTTGTTCTGTAATTACCACCCTGAATTTAGTATTGATTGAAATTCTTGGTTACCACAATGAACGTTGATTGCATTTGTCATTTTGCTTGATTGAGTATTAGATAATTAGACTTCAGGAAGGACATTTCTTAAAACAATACAAGGCTGTATAATGAAAGGCTGGGAAGTATTTTCCCATTATTTTCCTTCTTCCTAGCTGTAGTAGAATTTCGGGGGGTTGTTTTTTGGTGTTTTTTTGTTGTTGTTTTCTGGTTGGTTTATTTTTTTTGTGGGTTTTTTTGTTGGCTTTTTTTGGTTTTGTTGGTTTTTTTTGAGTGAAAACATCAAGTGAAAACTGGTTTATTTCTGCTTTTTGTAAAAAAAAAAACAAAACAGCAAATACTTTTATATATTTCTTCCTTGGCTTTTTTTTTTTCCTCCTTCCTAAAAACCCAGAGTCTTCTGAAATACCCATTTAATTTAGAAGTGAGAAGAGATCCTGAAATAGTTCATCTGCTGAATAATAATATGAGAAAAAAATCTGTTGAATGGAAGCTTTATACAATATATGTATCTGTTGATTACAATTTCTGTTTAGTCAAAGAGGCGTTTTTCCTAACAAATGCAATCAGAGACTTTTAACAAAAAAAAAGTGCAATAGACACAGCTAAAACAGTGACTGTGATTATGAATAGAAATCAAGGAGAAAAAAAAAATAGATCAAAATTTGAATAATAATAGTAATAAAAAAGAAGGTTTTAGTCATCCTTCAAACTGTAACAGAAAACATTTATTAATAAATGTAGGAATTTGAAATATTTTATACATACGCAATCACTTTTTGCTTATACACATGCATACATAGGTAATCTGCATCATTTTAACAATTCCTAGCACAGCTATGACAGTTGTAAACGTTGTCCTCTGGCTAACATGAAACATCCAGAAATGGAAGATGGAAAGAAGTTCTTGTTAGTATGAAAAATATTACACCAAGCAGCACCTTTTTGGCAATAAGATTGATAGGGTGACAGAACAGGAATGTTTCCTACCATTTCTCATTCCCGGTCTGTGAATGAAGAACATGCTTGGGAACAAGGATTTGGTTTGTTTCTTTTATTTATTTGTTGGAGAGCTTTTTTCAGCTCATTATTACTTTAATGATATTATTAGAATCCTGAAAAAAACAACTGTATTCCAGATCTTAAGGTGAGTACGTAGCATACATTCCAGCTGGTTTTGTGAGTATGGGCAAATTACCATAACTTTTATTCTCAACTTCTGTTTTATGCTCTCTGCCTTCTATTTTAAACACTTACTTTTGTCTTTTCTCTGAATTTTGTACAAAACTGGTAGACCCCTCACAGATACATTCTAGATCCCTGATTAAAGCCCTTCAGTTCACTTCGGTTACAGATATCATTAATGATCCATTGGGTATAGCTAGTGCAGGAAACCTTGGACAGAGCTTGTCCTTTATTATGTGGATTTACTGGGAAGACTATTCTTTTGGGGTTTGTGGTTTGTGTTTTTTTGGTTTGGTTTGGTGGTTTTTTTTTTTGTTTTTTTTTTTTTTGTCATTGTTGTTACACATTTCGTACAATAATAAGTATTGAATAACTATCACAGTTTGCGGTCGTATCTTCATTTAAGTATATTTTGATCAAAACAATGACTTAAGGGAGATTATGATCCATATCGATGATGATATAAACTAACATTAGTAGACAAAAATAAATTTAAATCAGATGAGAACCTGGCCTCGATTCTGTGGGTGAGAGTAGTAGTATTCTCCAGATGGTTTATGTCACTCTAAGAACAGAACACAGCTGTAAACACAGTTTAATGTTTGTCATTAAACCAAATTCATCACTACTTTGCACACTAGGGCAACAAGAGCACTTATATAAAGCAGTGTATTTGGCCCTAAAGCTTGACCTAAAACCAAGATCTAATCACACTCCTTCGTAAGTCAATTTATTTTGTTTTTATTTCTTTTTCCCTATTTCTTTTTCCCTTCATGTCATTAATGGAGAAGGATTGGGCATCCATCACCTGTTACCGGTTAAAAACTTCTGCTCTGCATGATCAGCAGCTTTATTTTCCATGTGTCCTACATATATCTGATCCAGGTAAGGGGTAGATAGGCTTTACCTATGATGTACAATAAGTTTCTACTATCCAAACAGAAGACCAGTGCTCGTTCATGAATCAGGCAGACGTTGACTTTGTTACCTAAGTATTTCACCTCAAAAGAATCATTTTTGATCTTCCAGTGATTTAGTGACTCAAAATACATACCTCTAAAGCTCTTTCTAGATTAGAGTCATACAAGTTACACGACTGTCCACCAGCTGGTTGTACCTGACCTACTATACTACAGCATCAGTGGGCACTTTCTTATCTAGCTGATCTATTTTATGAGTTCCTAGTCCATGATTCATTATAGCAGTTGACCACCACTCAACAGTTCTTGACACATATTGATAAACATAGGTGCCAAAGATTTAATACAACTCTTGCTCAAACTGTATCCAGAAACTTATTCCTGCAAAATTAATGATGATTAATTTGACGGGACAATCAAAATGGCAATTGATGCTCCTGAAAGAGAAAAATAACTGTCAGAATGATAGAAAAGTCCATTAGAATCGTGTGTTAGATGCATGGAGATGTCTCAGTTTCAAAATTACTGGTGATGCTAGCAGAATTCTTCCCCAGGCACACGATAACGGTCATTGAAATTTTGCTTCACAGAATTGTATTAATCAGAAACCCATGTATTCAATGCCATAATATTTTGTTAATTGTAGGGCAAAAATGGCTATAGAAATGCCATACCACTTTTTGTATTTCCAGGAAGATAGTAAGTTCACACTGGACTAAAACTAAACTATGATACAATTAAACACATTTTACTTCCTCTCTAAGTGTAACAAAGTTTTCAGCAAGAGTGAAAATGCAAGGTATATATAAAAAGGTTTATATTAAAAATGTTTTTAGTCTTTTAAGATAATGAGTACATTTAATACTCGTGGGCATGGGTGAGACTATGGATCATGTAACAGCTTACAGTAAGTTTCAAAATGTACATTGTGAAATAGTGTTCTTCACATTAGCTCACCATCTATCTAAATGGGAAGGCTCATTGTTATCTTAAACTTTCTAGAGGAAACACTGTCTTCCTTTTGTGCTCTAATTTTACTTGTTTCCTCTCTATACACTGGAGATGAAAACAAATAATTTAAATTAACAAACTGACAATAAAAAAGGTTTGTTCTGAATGCTGCCCACGGGTCTTTAAAATGATGAAAGCACTTTGCACTATAAGATTGCTCTAGTCTCTGAACATGAATCCCAGTCTGAAAGATTGAAAATCTCCCTGAAGTCTGAAGCACTTAAATAATTTAGATTAAATTTAAATTGTGTTACACTTTACAAGCCCAGAACTATAGTCACATAGTTACTGGGAAGCTTATAAAAATTTGAAATGCTCCAATAATTTTAAATCTTGTAGAAGCCTAGTACCTTCCAAATTAAAGTGCTAATAAAAAAATTAGCACTGAAATTTAAATCTCTATGTGCAGTGTAGAATGATTTAAAATTATTGAAGCATTTCAATTTTTTATGAGGTCTCTATGTAGAACTGAATCAAACGGCATTTTTAGTACAGTGGAAATAAGTTAGAAAAGAAAACAAAGAAAAACTGACATCAACATAGCAGTGTAGTATGAGGACCTTTCCAGGGTGCTAAAGAGAAGAGCATTGAAAGAACAACTGCACGCTAGAAAGTTAAGCAGACACAGTCTTCTGTCTAAAACATTTTAGTAGGACTCAGGAGATATTAATTTTATGTTCCGATTTTGTGAAAACTAATTGAATTTCTCTGAATCTCCATTTCATCCTTTCTTATTCAGATAGTAAATTCACTGGGGCAAGAACTTCCTTTTTTGTGACTGATATTCATCTGACTAAATGTGGATATCTACCATGTCAACAGCCGTATCTAAGGTAGTTATCCCAGTACTTCTTCATAGTTAGTGAAGAGAAATACACTCTTTTCAAAGGCATGTAATTGTAAACTTCTACAATAAGGTACACAGAGGAATCACATACTGAAGAAACCTACTGATCTCCATCAACAGAAAGGGGAGCCTAAAGTCACTAGTTTAGGTATCAATTTCAGTATCTAAAGCTGAGGGCAATAAACCCAACTTGTTATTATCTTGTCCAGTTCTAAAGATTTCCAGGTATTTCTGCAACACTTATTATTAATATCTATAAAAATTTCAAATAGATAGTATTAAATCATCTAAATCTACAAGTGTTAGGCAGTGACTAACTTTAGAAACAGTGAATATTCAAAGACGTCTCAGTAAGATGTTCACAGATATGTTCCTGCAGTGAAAAGAAGAAAAAAAATACGTAGGTCACCTCTATCTTATTAGATAACTGTTTTCTTTCCACAATGTTCACATTTATAGAGAACTAAAAAAAGGAAACATATCAGGTATTTGGTGCACTTTATCTGTAAGTATGAATAATTTTCTTACAAAACTAATTATAGGAGAACCTGAAGAAAATCCAACCATTTACAATGACCTGATTCTTGAGTTTTAGTGATAGACTGTGATTACTTTATTGGATGACAAAATCCTTCCAAGAGCTAAAGCAGGCTTCAATACGGAGAACCACAGGTTTTCACTAAGCTGGTGCAAATATCTGATACATGTGCAGAAAGAATATTACACGAGACCTGCAAAAATATATTCCATCTTCTTGTTCCTTTCCACAGAAAATCCAGTCTCCTCACACTGATCAACAGTGGTCTGTGTACAGTTTTGCTTCTGGCTGTCTGAGGGACCAGATTCTGGTTACCTTATTACAGATTCATCCAACAGTAGCCGTAGGACTTTTGCTAGAGGTGGCTAGGTCTAAATGTTTAGGGTCTGAATTTTCAGATGGTGGGTTGTTTTTTTTTCCTGTCAACAACTTAGTTGTTACTGTAAGTTACTGTAAGTGTGTCAGTTACTGTAAGTCAGTAAGTAAGTGTTACTGTAAGTGTGATTTTATTCTGCTTACAGAGTAAAACTAATTTTTAAATATATTTGGGTACCGAGGACTGTTATTATTCATTTGTCTTCGTACTGAAAATTAAGTATAGGCATCTGAATGTATTTGAAGGGAAAACAAGCAAACAAACAAGAAGAGTTAAGAAAGAAATTTATAATTACCCCCATAGACAATGATTTTACATGTGAGCGACATGGGGAGTGGGTAAACTATGTTTCACCAAATTAGCAGTAGGGGAAATGCAGTTTCTCTCATCTATTACCATGTCTTCCCTTCTAGTAAAAATTAAAATATCTAAGATTAAAATGTCTAAGGACAGAAGAAAAAAATATCCATTAAATGCTTGTTCATTGTAATGATAATGTCTAAAATTGTTTAAATAAGACAATGTGTGATTTTTTCTTTTTTTCCAAAAATGTAGAAAGATAATTCAAAGTTTAATTATTACAAACACAAGTTCTTGATATAAAGAATACTTACAGAACGAATTATCAAAAATGCAACAATTGAAAATGGAGAAAGAAGGTTTTTAAAGTTGTTGCTTTACTGTGTCTCTGCCAAAAGAGTCTCAATATCTATTCTTGTACTTTTTTTTTTTTTTACTTTATATATATATATCTGTTTGGGTGCACGAAAAAGTGTCTGGTTTTAGCATAGTAGGTCTAGCTATGTCAAAATATTTTTTTAGCCTAATTTGTTATTGAGAAAGGAGATTATTTTCATCCTAACATGTTGGATGCCCTAACCATGTTCTTATTTTTTTACTAATTATAGATGGCCTGAAAAATGGATGTATCAGAGTAACATATAGTTTATTTCATCCCTGTGTATCCAGCTAAGAGGTCAGAGATACTCATTTAAATCCTCTGAGTCTGCTGCAACTTGAGTGAGTATTAAATGACTGTGAAAGAAAAGAGAGCAGATACTACCTTCAGTTCTGCTGAAATAATTCATATTCACAGAAATACTGTCTTTGAGAAACTTTGAACCTAGTTTGCAGGTGCTTAAATGTAAGAAAACCACAAGATGCCCTTTCACAACAGAACTTTATCATCTGGAACCAGATCCACAGAAGTATAGAGTTGTGTAATTCTTCACATTCCATTGCTTGCAAAGAGGAATTAAACATCTCAATTCTTTCAATAATGATCAGAGGGACAGAACACCTCTCCTACACAGGAGCACAGGCTGAGAGAGCTGGGGTAATTCAGGCTGGAAAAAAGTCTGGGGAGACCTTATTGTGCCTTTTCAGTACTTAAAGGGGACATAAAAGAAAGATGGGGACAGACTTTTTGGCAGGGCCTGTTGCAGTAAGATGAGGGGTAATGGTTTTAAACTGAAAGAGGGAAGATTTAGACTAGATGTAAGGAAGATTTTTTTTCACATGAGGGTGGTGAAACACTGGCCGAGAGGTGGTAGATGTTCCCTTCCTGGAAACATTCAAGGTCAGGTTGGATGGGGCTCCGAGCAACCTGACCTAGTTGAAGATGTCCCTGTTCATTGTGAGGGGGTTGGACTAGACGACCTTTAAAGGTCCCTTCCAACCCTAAATGTTCTATGATTCTGTGATAATGTCATCAGCATCTGCGTAATAAGACATTTATGAACTGTGAAGAAGTTGCTCAGAAGTAATTTAAGAATTTACCTTTTATTCTTACATACGTAACAGTACAGTTAGAAATATGATACATTCACAGTTTTTCATTGTTCTAGCCTTTAGTGTTCATTATCACCATCTGAGTCACTTGTCAACAGGTTATTCTAACCAAGACAGATTACTAAAGAAGACACACATTGCACGGAAAAGCTCTAACAAAATTTATTATTTGTCTTCCTGTTACACACTCTTAAACTGATTTTTTTATATGTCTTTTTTCTGGAATGAATTAATGGCTCCTATTCTCTTTCCTAGTGAATTATGAGATAATTTGTCTCATAATGAAAAGAAATAAAAAAGAACTCTTGTGAGTTTTGAACTTATGTCACCATTACACTGGCAGACCAAAGTACAGTGCAGAGATCCTTCAGTTAGTTTGAATCTGAGTAAGGACAAATAAAATTTAAGCTGGCTAATTCGTTGATCACTTAAAACTGCTGGCAGCTTCTTTCTGTTTCATAATTAAGAATGATGCTGAATATTTTTTTCCTTAAAAAGAACTTCTGGGTAAAGAAAGTTTAGTTTCTGTTACTATTATTATGAAAAGCTTATTTGGAAAGTCCAATCAAAGTGATGGCTACATTTGAGCCTCTGAATCAGAGTTGGGCAATTAGCCAACGTAAAAATGTATCTGTATTTCCATATTATATGGTTTAGTGTACTGATAGAACACGAAGCAAAGCTGAGTTCCAGTACTATAGTTGTAAAATGGAGATAAAATATTCCCTATTTTGGCAATAGAAACTCTGTAATCATAAATATAAGAAATATTGAAGTTATGTATTTTTCCTGTTAAGGGATCTTATAAATAGTCGCCAACTCCAGCAGCTCTAGAGTATGGGGATTCTTTCCTGCCTGGACTCTGGAATGCAGCCTTGCGTACCTTAGAGTCTCCACTCCAGGATGTCAGAGGCAGATGCTGCTTTCCCACATGCACCAAACACACACAGACGCACGTATGCACAGACAGTGCTGATCATTCAGACAGCCACAAGACTAGGCACTGATTCCAGCAGCACCCCACATACACGATTCCCATCAGACACAGACACAGCCAGCCTTGTTTCCTCCTTCCCTTGGGCTGGTAGAGGCAAAAGGTCACTCGTGCAGCTCACACGCCACACTCCCCAGGTTCACAAGCACATGCACATTTGTGGACCTGAGTATCAGCACAGCCCCTCTGCCCAACCAGCACCCCTGCCCAGATACCAGCCCCCCCTTACCTGCCCCAGAGGTCCCTAACTCAACACCTGCTGCCCGTGAGTACTCGCTGCACACATACGGTGTTCATACTCTCGTTCAACAGACACCCCACACTCATGAGTCCTCCTGAAGAGCAGCATGGACCCCCCACCCACCTAACAACTCTGCCCAGAGCTAGGTCCCCCTACTCCCTTGTTGATCCAGCTTGGATTTTGCCACTGAAACCACATGCACAACCCACACACATCTGGTTTGGGGAAGATATAAGCAGTCACCCTCCCCAAACAGCTGCAATGTTGCAACAGGGCAATAACCTACCATCACACAGCAGTCAGCATTGGATTACACATAACTAGACCCTTTTATACCTCTTTCTGTTAATTACTCACTTTTTTTCCTCCCGTGACTGCCCTCCTCCAAAAATTATTTAATACGTTTTGCATAGTCCCAAAGGTTACCTTCAAATATCCTATATCTTCACGGTCTTGTTTCCCACATCTTATCACTTAGGAAGCCCAGGCTGACTCTCCAAAGCTGTGCCTGGGGTTCTTAATGGTCCTACAGTTAGCAACTCAAAACTTTTAGTCTTTGTCCTCATCTCCCTTGTCTGTCAGGTTTGTGTCTCCCTGTTCTTGCTTCCCCCTTTACTTATTATCCCCTTTTATGTTGAAGTGGTACTTGATCAGATGAAGAAGACCTGTGACCCTCCACATACCCTCACATTTACCAACTGACCAGGGTGACAGGGAGGATGAGGCCCTCTATAGACAAATAGGAGCAGCATCGCATTCACAGACCCTGGTCCTCAGGGACAACTTCAGCCTCCTCAGTGTCTGTTGGAGGGACAACAGAGTAAGGCACAAGAAATTCAGGAAGGTCTTGGAATGCGTCAATGACAACTTTCTGCTTCAAATGACTGAGGAGCCAACAAAGAAAGGAGCTGTGCTTGACCTCATCCTTACCAACAAGGAGGGGCTGGTGTGGAATGTTAAAGTCAAGAGTAGAACTGGCTGCAGCGATCACGGAATGATAGAATTCAAGATTCTTAGGGCAATGAGGAGGATGTGCAGCAAGCTCACTACCGGACTTCAGGAGAGCAGACTTTTGACTCTTGAGGGAACTGATTGGCAGGGTAGCATGGGAAAAAAGTACTGGAGGGGAGAGGGGCCCACAAAAGCTGTTTAGTATTCAAGGATCACCTCCTCCCAGCTCAAGAGAGGTGCATCCCAACAAAGAGGAAGTCAGACTAAAAAGCCAGAAAGCCTGCATGGATAAACAAGGAGTTCCTGCATAGGCTTAAAACCAGAAAAGAGGCTCATAGAGGGTGGAATACAGGGTGGGTAGATTGGGGGGAACATAGAACATCTCTTTGAGTTTCTGGGCCCCATCTAGAAGGAAACGGAAGACCTGGTCACTGAGCATATAAAAAAGGCTGAATTACTGAATGACTTTTTCACCTCATTCTTCACCGGCAAGGGCTCTAACCACACCGCCCAAGTCACAGAAGGCAAAAACAACAGCTATGGGAATAAAGAACTGCCCACTGTAGGAGAAGATTAGGTCTGAGACCATCTAAGGAACCTGAAAGTGAATAAGTCCATGGGACATGATGAAATCCATCCATGGGTCCTAAGGGAGCTGGCGGACAAAGTTGCTAAGCAGTTTTTCATCATATTTGAGAAATCATGGCAATCTGGGGAAGTTCCCACTGACTGAAAAGTCATGCTACACTGAAGGGAAGGGATGCAATCCAGAGGGATCTGGACAGGCCTGAGAGGTGGGCTAGTGCAAATGGCATGAAGTTCAACCAAGCCAAGTGCAGGGTCCTGCACCTGGGACGTGACAGTCCCAGGCACAAATACAGGCTGGGCAAAGAATGGCTGGAAAGCAGCCCTGAGGAGAAGGACTTGGGAGTGCTCATGGATGAGAAGCTCAACATGAACCAGCAGTGCACATTGGCAGCCCAGAAAGCCAACCGCATCCTGGGATGCATCAAAAGAAGCATGATGAGCAGGTCATGGTAGGTGACTCTATCCGTTTACTGTGCTCTTATGACACCCCACTTGGAGTACTGCATCCAAGTTTGGAGTCCTCAGAACAGGAAGGACACAAATTTGTTGGAATGAGTCCAGCAGACGACCATGAAGATGATCAGAGGGATGGAGCACTTCTCCTATGAAGACAGGCTGAGAGAGTTCAGATTGTTCAGACTGGAGATCAGAAGGCTCCAGGGACATTTTATAGCAGCCTTCCATCACCTGAAGAGTGTCTGCAGGAGAGCTGGAGAGGGACTCTTTGTCAGGGAGTATAGTGATAGGATGAGGCATAACGATTTTAATTTGAAACCGGGTAGATTTAGACTAGATACTAGAAAGAAATTATTTACAGTGGGAGTGGTGAGACAGGTCACCTAGAAAAGTTGTGGATGCCCTATTCCTGGGAGCGTTCAAGGCCAGGTTGGATGGGGCTTTGAGCAATGTGATACAGTGGGAGGTGTCCCTGCCCATGGCAAGGGGGTTTGAACTTGATGATCTTTAAGGTCCCTTCCAACTCTAACCATTCTGTGATATAATGATTCTTTGCGTCAAACCACTCAGATTCAGAACTTTTGTCACTCTGTTCTGATTCTGGCTGGGGTTGAGTTGATTTTCATCACTGCAGCCCCTATGGTGCTATGTTTTCTATTGGCTATGACAACGGTGTTGATAAAATGCAAATAGTGTAGCTGCTTCAGAGCAGTGCTTACAGAACATCAAGGCCTTCTCTGTTTCTCATGCTATCCCAACAGTGAGTAGCCTGGGAGTGCAGAAGAAGCTGGAGGAGACAAGGAGACACAGCCAGGACAGCTGATCCCAACTGACCAAAAGGATATTCCGTATCGTATGACATTGTGCTCAACAATAAAAAGCTGGGGGAAGAAGAAGGAAGAAGCCTGGGGCACAGGGTGGTGGGGTGGTGGCGTGCTGCAGGGAAGGGGAGACAGGGGGATTGACACAACAACATATGCCCAGAGTTATGGTATTTTGTCTTCCCAAGTAACCATTATGAGTAAATGAAGCCCTATTTTTGGGGAGATGGCTGAACATCTGCCTGTTGATGGGAAGTAGTGATTGAATTCCTTGTTTCGGTTTGTTTGCATGTGTTGCTTTTGTTTTGCCTATTAAAATGTCTTTATCTCAACCCACGAGTTTTGTTACACTTCCAACTCTCTCTCTCATCCCACTGCAGAAGATTGAATGAGCAGCTGTGTGCAGCTGAGCTGCCTGCTGGGGTTTAACCACACCACTGTCCTTTTACAAATCCTAATTAGTAGGACTGGCTTGCCTGACATCTTTCCCTTTCTTCTTTTATTCAAGATAATCTTTTAGCTAATTAAACTGGTTTGATCTAGTACAGTCATATACATATAGTTATCCACTCTCAGCCCCAAACACCAGCTGAAATGTAGTATTTATAACAGAGCATTTCACATTTATCAGTGTAAAATACATACTAGAACACTATAGTTTCTTGAAATGTTCAAATTAGTCTCTTTTTCTGGACAAAGTTTATTCTTGACACAGAACATGATAAACAAAGTGTTCATTGCTCACAATTTTTATGAACGCTTTTTCCAAGCAAATGCATTTGAGGACTCTAACAAAAATACCTACCCTGATTGCCACTGGTTGAGAAAAGATTTCTAAATAATTTTTGTGAATGCAATGCATTTGGTTTGCTTTGCTACTATTTGTAGTAGTCCTACTTTTCATACTCCACAAGAATTCAGACTTTTAATCAGAAATTTAATAAAAGAACTCTTTCAAGTCTCATGCTGCTAGAACGTGTCAGAGCAATGCAATGCCCATAATGCCCACATGCTGATCAGTTCTTCTTTCTCTGAAGTGTCCATATTAAATAAAACTATTTGGCACATTTCAAAACACATTTTCAGATGTTCATAGGTATCCCGTGGTGCCAAGGAAAATATCATACTGCACTCACTGAGCTGCTAAGTTGTCACTGAATCTCATTTTATTGTTCCTACAGTCATTGATTTAAAAAGTGACAAATTTTAAAATTACTAGAAGTACATCTGAAAGGGATAATTATGTCTATCCTATGAATCTATGTAGATATTACCAAAGAATTTTTCTTAAGAATTAACTCTAATTTTTACTGATATAAATGAGGACAGAATTTTTTTGTTGTTCAAATTACTTGAGCTTCAGCAACAACTCACAAAATGCTAGTGGAAAACAAAAGGAAAATTATGTCCCTGAATTTTTAGTTTTTGTTCTGCATACTGGGATTTGATTTCACTTCTTAAAGGTAAAAAATACAAAAACTACATCATCTACAACATAAGATATTTTGGACAATATTTGCTAAAACCATACCAGGGAAATCTACAAATCTTATCTTTTTATTGTTCTTTTATCAAAGTGAAATATTTGCTTGTATTTGTTGAGGAATTAGTAACATCACAGATAGTAAAGAAAAGTTTCATTCTAGTCTTTTAACAGTTCAAAAACAGTGTAGATCTACAAGAATCAGTACCATAGTAATTTTATCTATATATTTTTATTATTATTATTTACTTATATATATATATTATTTGTCAGGTGGTGGTTTTGCCTTGGTGCATATGTAGCTTAAATTGCTGTCAAATCTACGGAATTACTCTAGATTTATGGTAGTGAAGGATTTGACCTCACCATTTTTGTTCAAATCATGACTTAGGTTTTAACTGAAATTGAGGTTTGCTCTAATACCCAGATCCCTGTCTTTGCACAAAATAAAGACATTTCACAAGTTCAGCATCACTGCAGTCTCTGCGGACATCTGGATATATGCCAGTTTTAAGTGATGTTGAGTCAGCAAAAATGTCTGAAGATTTGTGAACAAATTTGTCAAGGGACACATGTCATAATCCTAGCTTAAATTTAGGGTCAGAGTTGCTCTATAATACCAGTAGAATAAAAAGTAAAAAGATGACAGGGCACATAGTGTCATTTGTCAGGCAGTGAGTATTTGAAGCCAGGATGATGTCTCACTTGCATAAGCATTACATATATATACACGTTTATGAAGGTAAAGAAGTAATTTCTAATTTATAATTTCACCTTTTTTTTTTTTTT
>VXBW01006614.1:1013509-1044556 GCA_013400375.1 Thinocorus orbignyianus
TTTTTTTTGCTAGATAGCAGAAACAGTATTACAGGAATGCCTTTGCCTGCTAGCAATTGATTTGTGAGGCTTGTATGTGGTGTTAATTATTTTTATGAATAATTAAACATAAAACTGTGAGTAATTTAGATTAACTCAGTAGAATGAAGGATGGAGTAGGATAGTCAGTGAAGAGCTGTATTGGCATAGTTACCTGGTCATCTATCTGCATCATTCAAAATATCTCACCCTATTCAATTGCTGTCAGTCCAAGATTCCATCATTATCTACAGCTGTCCTTCTGGGCATACCCTTGCCCATATGACAGGCATAGGAGTCTTGGACACTACTAAACAAGAGGCCATTATCTTATCATTGAGCCTCATTAGAACAACAAATCAGGCATTCTTCTAATTCTCTTCTTTGCAGTGGACTCATAATTCATCAAACAATACTACTGGGTGAAGAGGACTTTATAGCATGGACAGTATTTTCCACTGACTTGACAACAGGAAGTCTACTTTCTGCTTGAATAAAAGGAAGTATTTTAGCATTTTGCATTCAGTATCTTGGTGGGGACTTGAAACTCTAATGAAATTCTTCTCCACTGATCTGGAGTATATATAGTTAGTGCAAAGTAATATTTATTTTGGGGTGCTATTTACTCATCCTAAGGTAGATGTCAAAAATTTTGTTCCATAAATGTCTTATTTCTGTTTTTCCTGGTAGACAGAATCAAGAAAAGAAGTTTCAGTAATGATGGTGGTGTGCTGGTGTGCATTCAGGAATGTCTAATTGTACGACTATGGGAATTTTGGAATTTCAAATTACTTCACCTTCTATGGAACAATGTAGTTATACAAACTAGGAAACAAAAGAGGACCCTGACTGTGTAGCCCAACGATTATACCACTCTGGGAGCTGAGAAAACTAGTCTTTTATGCTTGAATTATTTTTCTTTTCTTTTTATTCAATGATCTTCTAGGATAAAAATATCCCTTGGAATAAAAACCTAAAAGCATGTCACTCTTCATCTTTGGCACATTACATTAGAGACACTAACCTTTTTAGGGAGCCATTTCTGGATCTTTAATATGAAACAGTCTCAGATTTTGAAAGTGCTTGTACTCTTCCATGAAACGGTCTTATGTCTGGAGCTGACCATCATTGCACAAATTTGTACCATTTTTTTAAAGCTATTTTTTCACTATCTAAGTCAAGTACAAATCACCTGCATTCTCCTGGAATAATTCAGCAGTTCTTTAAAGTTTTGTGTGAAAAACATTCTTCAGCTATCAAAAATAAATACCATATGTGATTTCTAAAGCTGTTTCTTCTAGTAAAGAAATTAAATTCATTAAACCTATAGATTCACATTCACATTTCTTGTTTAGTTTTACAAACACTTCTTTCAATTATCATGACACTACTATTGATGTCATTGCTACCATATCTAAAGAATGCATCAAAGGTAGAAATGCAGAGAAACAAATCAAAGTTCATATTTGCTAATGATAGATTTTTCTGATGGATCTCAGTGTTATTAATTGCAGACTATGAACAATCAGGTGTTTATGAGAAAAGATTATGTGTAAACATGATAAATCTGGACTATTCTTTTTTCCTTTTTCTTTCTGCAAGTGGTATAGTTTAAAGGCTATTTTCCCCATATGATTATTTATTTATCTATGATAAAAAACTAATTATTTGTAGTACAATATTGGCATAGTTAACTAGCTAAAACACAAATTGGATGGTGTTTTTGTTTTGGTTTTGGCTCATTGATATATTTTGGACTACATTTGATTACTTAGAAACTGAAAAAGTGACTTCTAGGTACTAGGATCAAAGTTCTTGGTTCTCAGATCATAGTTGTTTGGGCAAAACATAGAAACAGTGGGAAAACCTGAGTGCTCAAGAAAATGGCTGATTTACATTTTGTCTCAGTCTCTTTGAAGAATGTCTGGATGTGAAGAAGCAAGAAACAATGAGGTACAACTTTTATTCTTTTGTTACAGTTTCAAGGGTGAAAGAAGTGGATGCCACAGGTTACATCTGTAGCAGAACTGAACTGTCAGATGCTACTGACAATCATTCCAATGAGGATGCCCTAGCTGGAAGTGTTTTGTTTCTATTCATGGTTTGGACACATATGGCATTCTCTGATAACCTTCCATGCCTCCATATTGCACTGTAAATTGCACTGGGTATCTTGGGCAGAGTGCCAGTCTTAGACATCCATTTAGAAATTCTAACATTCACCCTGACCCTGTCTGAACCATGCAAACTTCATAATCTTGTCATCTGTCCTTATATAATGGGAACCGTTATACAGTGCCATTAACTATCTCCTTGTGGCAAAAGGGATCTGTGTGTGAAAAAGAGATGAAGCCAGACAGAAATGGCTTTTTCCTGTCACTCTCAGGATCTCTGTATATTTTTATCTGAAATCTCATCTGCTTGCATTGCTTCACTGTTCAGTCATTTACTTTCTATTACTCAACCCAACTCATACACTAAGGCTTCCCAGTAAGTCCTTTGTTTCTTGCGTTGTTTCTGGTCATCTGCCCAAAGGCTGGTGAGAGTGATCTTAAAGAGTATGCTCACATAAAAAAGGGCTGTATGTGGTTGTTTCAATGTGTGGAAAGAAGACTTTGAGAAAAATATTTTTTTCTGCAATCAGAAATAGAACACTCTCATTGTCAAATAATACACACCGGATTTTTTTTATTTTTTTTTTATTTTTTTTATTTTTTTCTGAAGGGATGTTAGAAAACATTTCCAGAACAAAATATATCTACTATTCACTCATCTAAGCAGCCAGACAGCCAAGACCCACATTCTTTCTAAGGTCTGTAGGATTTCCTATGATTTCTATCCTCCTGAGCAATTACTTTTGACATATAAATTGTGGAAGAGAAACAAATAGACCTAATAGCTCCCTACTATCTTTTATACATATAATTTTTGAAGATTGTAAATAGGCAGAGAATGATGAGCTCTCTCAAATTTTCTGCTTTCAGCGCGGTCTTCTGAAGAAAGAAGACTCAAGAATTTTTTTTTTATTATTATTATTATTTTTTATCTGTCTGTCTTAATTCATCTACCTTTATAACCTGATTTCTGCCAGACATGAGAGAAATGTTAAGATGTCAAAAACGAGTTTCAGAAAAATCAGTGACCACATAGAGGACAAAAATCAAAATTGTAATGCCTCCTCTTAAAAGCTGGCAGCCAGTACTGAACAATCAGCATATGTGCACCAAGCAGACACCAGCATACATACAGATTGTCCAGCATTGAGGCCGGGCACGTAGGTAAACACAGGGATTATGCAGGTGATGTCATGGAGGAAAATGCATTGGGAAAAAAATAACACAAATCTTTTAAAAATGAGAGTTCAGTAATTCTGGCACTCAGAGGAAATTTCTAGTTTATTTTAATGTCAGTTTTCATGGTTAAAAAAATGTCTGAATAGCTATTATCCATGACACTGGGCTATGATTACAGTCCAACTTCTGTGGCTCTCAAAGGATTACATGTGGTACAAATACTAATGTCTAGGTTATTCACCCTAACTTTTGCTTGATTTCTTGCTTAAATTGGAGAAAATGAGAAAGCTGTCATGGCTTCTGTTCCCATACTTCACAAACACTGAGTAAAAACTCAAGAGGAGCAAATGTGACTTGTGCCAAAGGCAAAAGGTCCTTCAGGCTCTGTCTAGACATTCTTTTCATGCTTCTGTAATTTGCTACAGTGTTCCGCTTTGCAACTTGACATCTAGTATAGATTATAGCACCTGCTGTCCTGGACACGCAGGTGGCTTTTTCTTTGCATGGAAACCAGGGAAAAAAGAGCTGGCACATGTTTCATATGGAGTTAACTTACCCTGATATGGAATTAGTATGTAGCTAAAGCAGCTTTGGAACCTGTAGCCTGCAAAGTGCTTGCAGATTCTGGTAGATCAGAGATCCCAAGCAAGACACGGAGTGACCAGCTGTCTCTAAGACTCCTACTGCTCCTACCCCTCTTCCACTCCTCCTGGCGCTATCACCTTTTCATTGATAATTTTTCAGCGGTGAGATTATTATTCCTTTTTGCCAGCACATGACTTCTGTTGTTTGGTTTCCACCAGGCCAAAAGTCCATTGACATCAGACCTCATCTGTAAGTTTCAACAGTGTTCTCCATTTTAACATGTAAAAGTGGAGAGTTAGTGTCTTGATTCTTATATATGTCCCTAAATATAGACATGAAATAAACATTTAAATAAAACACTTACCTATTTTATAACAAAGCAGGTATAAATTTACTGGTTAGTATATTTTATAAACATATTTCATGTCTTTCAGACCTACGTCTTCCTAGAGGACTATAAAGATCTTAGGATTTTTCTCCCATCTGGGTCAGTTGCTTTAATATGAAACATTGTAACTCTGCAGGAAAATAAATTTCTTTAAAATCCTCCTTCCCATATTGCTGTTTTCTAAGGCCTTTAATGAGCCAAGCAATACTAGTAAATTTTAGCTAGCAAAACATTATTATACTTACCTTTGATAACTTACAAGTACATACAGAAACAAAATGAAAGACTTCAATTAAAAAAAAATAAAATATATATTTATAAGCTCTGTTTATATGCCAAGCTGAAAAAAAGTATGTATAGTATCCAGCAGGTTCACCTTTACTCTCTCTCTGCCTCCTATATGCACTCAAAATAGAATATCACCAATCCTGGATTTTGCCCTTGAATTCCACAGCATTGGCAATGTCTATCTCACACTGAAAAGGAAAGTGGAAATATTTTTACTGTATTTTTCAAGTCTTCTACGATGGTGAGAAAATTTAGCAAATGCCATCACAAGAGAAGTGATGTTGTTTAAGTTTTCAGTTTTACGTACAGGGAGAATTTATTAATTATTCTTTCCTATTCAAAGTATTTTTTTATTACAAAAAATAGTAATTGAAAAAAAAAATACAGAGCCTATGGTTTCAAACTTAGGTTCCATGTGAACCTTTCTTCCTAACTTGTTTGATATACACTAATAATATTGGAAACAGAAGAATAGAAGGTACCTGATATGGAAAATTATAATCATCAAAAATTAAAAAAATCTTATATGAAACTTTACAACTGATGCAGCATATCGAAGAAACTATGCATGTTTGGTGGGCTGGGTTTTTTTTCACATCAGTATAAATCACATGACAATACAGAAGAAAGGATACTTCAAAACAATTAAATTCAGAGCAAATATTTATACTATCAATGTAGTCTGTTGTACTTGGATGCTGGCATTTTCTGAAACTTGACAATTTGTATGAACAAGCACTTCAGGAAAGTTAATCACAGAAAGACACTGGATTCTTGAAAATATTTGTAGATATTATTGATAAAAAATAATTTGGTATAAAAATCAAATTATGGGAAATAAGTTGTAAAAGAGTCATACATATTAAACATACTGATTGGAACTTAAAATAATTGCATAATGCTGACAAGGTACTACAATGTCTTGTATCTTATTGTATAAAATACTATCTTATTATATAAATAATATTTTGTTTGATCATACCTAGACTTTTTACATTTCTCTCTGACATTCTTTTCAGTCATCTACCTCCTCTCTAAAACCCCACCTATCTGTATGGAAGTGATTGTGCATGATTGCATTCAGGCGTGTGTAATGGGCTTTGGTCAATCACCTGCTTGAAACGGTTACAGCATATGATATCATTTGGGATAATGGCTTTGTCATTTAACAACAAAGACAGGATCAGCAATCATATCATCAGTAACAGTTTTTAGACAAAAATATTTGTCAAGGGTATTTTCCTTCCAGGTACATTAACCATAACTGACTTCTGATTCTTGTCATACATGACCCAACAACTTGATTTCTCAAGAATTTGGCGAAAAGGTTGCATAATTTTTTTTAAAAAAAGTTAAGCCCTACAGTTGTGTATCTTATGGTTACATAAGCCACTAGCGAACTTCAAGCTGGACTAGACAGCAAATAGAGTAAAGGGTATGAATGACTGCACATGCAAAGACAGACCATAGGTCTGATGTCTGATAGGTCTGGGTTCAAGTACATGGAGGAGATCAGGATCTGGAGCCAAGCTACTGGAGAGAACCACATTGTGCTTGTGCATATTCTACAAGTAGACTTTATTTCTCATCAGCTGAAAAGATGAAACAGAGGCGGATGTGCTGTTCATGTTTATGTGACTGCTGTTTTGATCTGTGTGACCAGCTGTGTCTGTTTGTGAATCAGGAATATGTGTTCAGACTCAGTACTGGCTGATCCTGGAGGTACAGAGCCAAAACAGCCTCAGATCAATCTGACAGGGACAAGAGGACACCTCAGTGTGAGAGAGGTGGTAGTATGTGTGTATGGGAACAACAGAAATGGGTTACTTCACAAGGCAATACAAGTCAGGAACTATAGGTGACAGCAAAGCAAGTAGGGTACTGAAAAAGATCTAGCACCTGAAAAACAGGTCTAGTGGTAGAAAATAGGTTCAGCAAACATTCTGGTTGTAACCAGAAAGAAACCTGGTGATGAAGTCAAGATATCAAGTCAGCAAGGCAAGATCAAGCTTAACAAGGAACAAGACCAGGTACAGAATACCTGCAGTGTAGCCCAGGCAAGACCATGGGCCTGAGTTTAAATGCAACTCCCAAGACATTCCAGACGAAGCTTCTTCAAAGTCTTTTTTCATTAATTAGCTGTTTTTACAGAATTCTGATCAAGGCTTACACAGCTGTACCCTATTAGATCTTACCTTGAACACAAGAAACTAAATTCCCAGCAGAGGCAGAGGAGGGTGTAGAACTCCTTGATGCACTCATGTGTCTTAGAGTGGGTAAATTGCTAGGGAAATCAGATTTTTATAAGGTAAAGCAATAGTTTATTTTGCATCTTCAATCACTTCTAATATTTTTATTTGATATACTGCCTCTTCTGCTGTTCCAGTGAAGCTAGATTAATATTACAGCAGGGTGTAGCCATGCTATCTCATGACTTGGAAATGAGTTCCTGTGCTTTAACACAGGCATCTAAAAGTTATGTATCTAGTTTTGAGTTAGTTACCCTAGTTTCCAAACAAACAATGTAGACTGAAAGAGCATTCAGAGGATGTTTCATTTGTGTTATTTCTCACTTATTGATCCTAGGGACTGCTACTGGAGTCAATATTATTCAACATCTTCACTAATGACACAAATGATGGGATAGAGTGTAATGTCAGCAAGTTTGGAGATGATAAAAAATTGAGAGGAGTAGCTGAAACACCAGATGGATGTGATGCCTTCAGAGGGACCTCAACAAACTGAAGAACCAGGCAGACAGGAAATTCATTAAATTCAGGAGACAGTACCTGAAATTTCACCTGGCCAAAACAGCTCTATGTACTAGTTCATGCAGGGGGCAGACCAGTTGGAAAGCAGCTTGTATAGAAGGACCTGGAGGACAAGCAGCTGAGCCAGCAATGTGCCCTCATAGCCAAGAAAGCCAGCAGCATCTGAAGCTGCATTAGAAAAAGTGTTACCAGCAGGGTGAGGGAGGTGGTCCTTTTCCCCTACATAGCCCTGGTGAGGCCACACCTGGAGTCCTGGGTCCAGTTCTGGTTTCCCAGTACTAGAAAGACATAGAAATACTAGACAAAGACCAGAAAAGGGCCACCAAGATGAGTTGGGATGGAGTTAACTTTCTTCATACCAGTCTGTACAGTGCTGTGTTTTGGATCTGTGGCTAAAACAGTGTTGATAACACAACAATGTTTTAGTTATTGCTGATCAGTGCTTACACAGCATCAAGGTTTTCCGTTTCTCCTCTGCCCCAGCAATGAGTAAGGTGCAGATAGGCAAGAGCCCAGGAGGAAAATAAAGCCAGGACAGCCTGACATAAATTGAGCAAAGGGATATTCCATTTCATAGTGCTCAGTAATAAAAGCTTAAGGGAAAGAAAAGGAAGGAGGGATATTGTGGTTATGGCATTTATCTTCCCAAGCAACTACTATACATGCTGAAATCTTGCTTCCCAGGACATAGCTAGATATCTGCCTGCTAATGAGAAGTAGAGAATGATTTTTTTTTTATTTTGTCTTGCTTGCACTTGCAGCTTTCCTTAACCTAATAATCTGCCTTTATCTTGATGCATAACTTTTCAGCCTTTGCTCTTCTGAGCAAAGAGAATGAGCAAGATAAGGGGGGAGCCTTGTATAGACAGGACAGCTCTGCTTTTCAGCGAGCAAAGACAGTAAAATCAAAATAACATGATCTTGTGTAGTTCTCTGTTTCTTCAAAAGGCTACTGTGCCCGATGACTGACATTTGACTCATTACCTGTGAAATGCATATTGAAGTTGACAAACTTGTATATGCTAATGAAGATTATAGACATCATGCTAAACATTTATAATGCCAGCATTCATCTCTCCACATAAATCATAATACAAGTCACCTGGGGGAGGGAATCTTCATGATTTTGAGGATAAAAAGATGGAGAAAAATAGTAAAAGTTTGAAGAGAAGAACCTTCATATCTGACCAACCAGTTGACAGGTCACGTTCTCTTCCTCCACCCCAGCCAGGGATGGCTCACTGGGTCAGTGCTGCACCTTTTACCCTCTGGTGATTGTTACATCTAAGTTGATGTATTATTGTTAATTTTACTAGCAATATTAACCTTAGTCACACTACTGCAGTTTGTGCATATATCAACGAGAATCTCAAATCTGTTCTGTCACTCTCAATAAATAATTAATTCAGATTATTGTGAATCTGACTCAGTGGAAGTTCTTTGCTGGGACTCTGATAGACAAATCAGCAAATGTCCTGGGACTCTGATAGACAAATATTGAAACTACATTCCTTTTAATGTGACAACCCCCTTTACGTACTGAAAGGCCCTGGAGCATTCTGTTCTCTAGGCTGAACAACCCTAGCTCTCAGCCTCTCAGCCTATGCGCATAGGAGAGGTGTGTTCAATCTCCTGATGTTCATCTGGTTAACTCAGGGAGACATTTTCACTACCAAGTGATCCACTCAGATGTTGATAGCTGTTTATCTAAAACAAAGGCTACCCTCTAGTGCCCTTTGTGTTGAGATACAGCCAGCTTCTTTGCATTATTCTCTGAAGTTCATGGGCACATCACCCTCACCTATTTCCACTGAACTTTCTTCCATAGTAGTGGTTTATTTAGTAAGTCACATTCTAGCTCTAAGTGTTTAGTCAGTTGCAATACTGAAAATACCCCTGTACCAGGCTGTGAGTAACCGGCTCAGTAACAGGAAGCTTGACTAAATGATCTGAAGAGCTTCCTTCGAATCTCAACTATTCTGTAATTCTCTAGTCTGTGAATGTAATTTATATCACCTAGATATGCTTATGTCTTATTATCGACTAAAGAAGATGCCTAAAACGAGAAGCTCAAATAAATTTAAACATCTGAAAGATATACAAACGTCCTTAAAGTATTTGATGAAAAAAGTTCCATTTTAATAATGAAGTAATAAACATAACTTTCAACTACCTTATTACCCTCCTGAATACTCTTAGTCATTTTGAACTTACTTATCTGTTAAATTATACCTAAAGTGCTCTGTTTGAATCATCAGGAGCAATTGTTCTGATGAAGACTTATATTTTCTCCCTCTGAGGACAGAGTAACATAATACACAAATAAAAGCTTTTAAAGCAAACCAGTTTTTCTTATTTTCCTTACCTGTAGCACAAGAAGCTAAGTAGAATCAAAATAAACCTAAACCAACTGTGTTCCATTTCTTTCTCTGTCCTCTGGCAGTATACAATTCTAGATGACATTTTAAAATACAGTCATTAATTCATCGCCCAGTTAGGTATTACATAATTATGAAACTAGGCTTTCATAAAATTTCGGGGGGGGGGGGGAAGAAAAAAATAAAAAGAAAAAAAAGAATAGGCTCTCAGAGAGTATTGCTACCTCTAAAGCTCTACTAATTTATGTTCACCATACTTGGTGCTATATTGCATTCCTGTTCCATTATTCTTAATTACTGCAGGTCTAATTTTTACGCTCTGTGAAACTGATGGTCATTCACATGCTGTTTTAACTTGTATTAGATATTGTAGCATAATAAATATCTTCCTTTCCTACTCTAAACCACCCAAAAAGTCAGAGGAAGATGGAAAAAGGACAGCATTCAAATTGTTAAACTTCAGACATCAAGGAAAGTTGTTGCCATGGACTTCCTTAATAATCAATGGAGACAAGTATAGAAGATGAATCAAAACACCCAACCTATGTCTGTGCTCAAATATCCCACTGAAGGTGTCTGACATTCTTTCTTGTGTGTAAGAGAAAGAGTGACATCGAGCTAGCTGAAATTACAGAAGCAGGATGTCTGAAATACGTAGTGTTAATAAGTTAGCAATCACTCTTAACACTACATTTTCACTGGTCAGCTCTTTCAAATAGGGCTTTCATGTTTGAGGCTCTTAGGATAGCACAATAGCTCAGAACCAGGGGAAACAATCAGTCCCATGCTTGTACAAATTCAATGTTAGGTACAAATATTGACCCATCATGATTATGAATGAGTGTTAGTATTGACTTGCTATTACCAATTAAAATAAAAGGACAATTTGCAAATGTGGAAACTGCTGAATAGACATTGAAATTCCTTGCTGTTCAGGAAATCAATTACACAAAGCAAAAATTAATAGAACTGATTCTTCTTTTGTTCTTAAAAGGGTCAGAAGATAATTCAATCCTTTACATTATATTTCTTGCTTCTTGCAAAAGAGTAGATTTTTTTTTTTTTAGTTAGTTTCACCTGAAAAGCATGCATTATGTATTTCAGAAGAACCAGATTGCAGCTGAAAACTGTATGTCACCCCTTATAGGCGATAGTGTGGTGTTATGTTCATGGTAAGCATTTCAGAATAACATTTGAAGGTACTTTAAAATGAATGTCCTAGTACAATTTAAATTATTTAGCAACTTTAAATCATATGTATGAAAAAGAATAGTAAATGACTAACAAATCAATAACAAAGCAAGTGATAAATTTAGTGTGGAATACAAAACCCGTCAAACTCAAGTTTGTAAATGACAATCCTGGGCTATAAATATCAAGCTCAAATATCCAGAACTAACATTATCAGAAAAGTGATTATGACTGACAGTGTGATCAGAAGCACTGCAGATCTCATTAGAAATATTAATTTGTATATGCAGTATGTGTTACAAGTCTGCTGCACCTTTCAAAGATTAATCTTACATGTGAAATAGCATCTTTCAAGGCTATTTTTGTGCTACTCAGCTTCTGTCAATATCACATATAACTACTAACTATTCAAAGTTGAATTTGCTGGTGTTTATTTTGTTCTTTACATCTCTCATATTTCATAAACAGAATGGCATACAGTTCTAACAACTTGTCCCAGAGGCAAGAGCATAAAGAAGGTTACGAGAAAAACAAAGCATGTTATTCTAAATGAAAATGAAGACAGGGAATTAAGAAGTTCTAAACCTTACAGCTTAAGCTACAAAAGAGCAAGAAAGCAGGAGAACAAGTTGTTCACCTATGTATTTAAGAAGAGAAGAATCACTTTCTTTCTGAAAGGATTATTTATTTCAGCCTCATGGTTACTGTGATGCATTCAATGCTTGACATTGTTATAGAAAATCAATGGAATTCAATCTGAGAAAGTTGTGTTGCATGCATTCAAACCTGATGGTTGCATAAATCAGTATTTCTATTTAAAAAAAAATAAAAAAATCCTTGGCTCAAAACAAAACCACAGTCATTTGTATACCTTTTTGCTTCTTTTTTTAATGACAAGTGTGATTGATATTATATTTTTCTTCATAGAGGCTTCAATTACCAGTTGGCATTCAACTGCCCTGTTAAATTGAGCAATGAAGGATATCTCTTTATAAAAATCTGATTAGGAAACCTGCCTTCAAAGCAGTTTTTCTTGTTGAGTTTTTTTCACAAAAGGACACTGAGGTGAAATATTTTTATGGTGATAGAAAAAACAACATAACCTTTTTTCATTCAGACTAAGTAAAGCACTTACACAACACGGTTGAAGTACTCCTGTTGTCTTTAAAATAATTACTATATGACAAAATGATATTGCTAATATGCATTAAAATAATTCTTGAGCCAGTGTACTTGATCTCTTAGAAGTTTATGACAAAACTGATGTTAAAAGAAAGAGGAAGAGATGAATGAAACTAATCTCTACATTACGATACAGTATATGTAATCTTTGGGCCAGATATTCAGGAAGTGAAAGTCAAATATAGCACAATCAAAATTAATATAATGATTCTATATATATATAAATATACTGCAGGGGACTTTTTATTTTTTTTTTTAAAATATATATGTGTACACATATCCTGCAGGGGGTATATTCTGATTTACTAAAAGAAAGGATATAGGATTTCTAGATCAGATCAGACCAGTGATACATCAGATTTTCAGGATTAACCCAACACCTGAAGATACAGAAGAAAATAAGCATACCAATTGTTTCACTATTATCCAGGGTGCACTGCAGGGATGTGGATTGAGAATTGTTTCTAGTACTTCAGTGATCATTTTCCACCTGCCACAGAAAATTTGATTAGTCTCTTGTCTCTGTTTTGATTAAAACCATAAAGATTGATTTTCTATTAATGGCCTATAAATTTAATTGACATTCAGTGTCATTCTGTGCAGTTTTCTATTAATGAGTAGCCTAAAGGAATTCTAAATCTCATAATTGTTTAAACAAATTTATGCTATGTAAGTTTTCTGTCACTTCATCATCATTGTTTCTGTTAGGCTTCAAAAAATATCTCAGGCATCCAAATTGCCATCTCTAGTTCCAATTGTCACACTTCTGTCCTAGAAGAGTACAAAGGGAGTTTGCCTTCGTTCCTAAATGTATCAATGATTCTGTAGACTTATATTACCTAAGGCAAGATTATACATATGTACTTCGTGTTTATCTTTGCGATTGAAGAAAAAAAAATATGATTTTTTTTAAATGTCTATAAATGCCTATTCTAAAGAACCATCCCCATAAGAATTGTACAGTATACATATATATACTTTGATTTGGGGATACTTCCATTGTGAAAATATGAAGAGCTGGCTTCAGACTCAAGCCTGAAATTCCACGTGATGTTTTTAACTCCAAAGGAATATAAAAATAAAGTAATAACTGAAGACATGCTAACAGCAAGCTTCTGACTGTTTTTGTTTATGCTGGAAATTATCACGAGGTATGCCATACTGCAGTAAAACAAATATAAGAAATTAAGTAGGCCTTTATATTGCTGATCATAAAAAAACAAAAAAAAAACAAAAAAAAAACAAAAAACAAAACAAAAACAAAAACAAAACAAAACAAAACAAAAAACAAACAAAAAAAAAAACAAACAACAAAACCACACATTGCTATGGCTAGAACAGTGTGATTCAAAATTAGATATTAATTCTTTGTCTACTAGCATATGAGAATATTATCAATACACCTTCTTAAATCTTGTCTCCTAAAATGTTTTTGTTTTGGTTGGTTGATTTATTTTTTTATTCTCTATACATTCCCAGATAATTCCACTTAATTAGAAGCAGATAGGCTGCTTTTTTTTTTCTCAGGAACTAATGTGAATGATGTTGAATTTACAATATAAGTTTAATCATTTAGCTGAGAACTACAGAAAAGGCAGTAAATTATCCTATAGAGAAAAGAGCATAGTTGACCCTGCACCTAACATTTTTTCATCAAATTTCTGGAGTGCATATTCTCAATGTTCTGTGTTAGAAAGAGATGAAATACTAATTCATGCTACCTATCAGGGGCTAAAGGACAGCATGTGATTTATTTACTGTGAAAATGTGATTTAGTTAACAATGTAAACTGTTCTTGTATTTATGTCTATACTGCAGATATGTGAACTGTTTTTATAATAATATCCACGAATATAGGATTGAATGGAAAGACATAATGGAAGAAGAAATCTGAGTTGTGTTAGAGCACTTGGAGAAGTTTAGCTTTGCAGCTGAAAATGATAGTTCATTCTGTAATGCTGAAGTCTTTGTGGCAGCTGGAAGAGGTATGTACAGAGAGTCAGAAGACTTTAAACTGAATTTTAATTCTGGTTCATCTTCCTATTCATTCTTTATCATATTTTTCAGTAGTTATGTAGAAGCTTAAAAATCGATGTGCCATTGAAATGAATAATTTAGATAACCTTCGATAAAATAATTGCCTATTTTCAAGTCAATCCAGTCACTATGCTCCCCTTCATACAGACATTCTATATGTATTATATCTTATGTTGCAGGAATGTAAAAATTGCACCTTTTTTCCCCCGTTACACATTCCACTAAGAGCTTCATCTGATTATTCTAATTTTTCAGAGAAGGAGACTCCAAAACATCTCTGGGCAACCTGTTCCAGTGATCTGCCACCCTCAAACTAAAGAATTTTTTCTACATGTTCAGGTGGAACTTCCTGTGTTCCAGCTTGTGTCCTTTGCACCTTGTCCTGTCATTGGGCACCACTGAGAAGAGCTTGACCCCATCCTCTTGACATCCACCCTTTAGATTTTTATAAGCATTCGTAAGATCCCCTCTCAATCTTATCTTCTCCAGGCTAAACAGATCCAGGTCTCTCAGCTTTTCCTCATAATAGAGGTACTCCATTCCCTTGATCATCTTTGTAGCCCTCTGCTGGACTCTTTCCAGTAGTTCCCTCTCCTTGAACTGAGGGCCCCAGAACCAGACACAGTAATGTCCGTTGATGATAGGTGACCAACCTTCTTGGCTTTTTTAAACATCTTTTAAACTTTCAAATTACTTAGTTCTGGAAGGTATATTTTATATACCTCAGAGAACTAAGAGGAAGAGGAGCTCCCTAGGGGCTGCAAACTATTTTCATTTTGGACAAGGGCTGTGGATGTAGCTAAGGCCTGGAAGACAAACCAGGGCCAGCCTCATCTGTAGTCTCATTCTGGTGGATTTCTGTTGAGCCACTTCCTAGACAGGAAGAAATTCAGTACCAGATTCAATGCCACTGCTTCCCTGTTTCAAAGTGTGAGATGCAGCCCAGCTAGCAAAGCTCCGTTTGAACTGACCACAAACTGTCTGTAGATCAAGGGCCACAGACTGAGTGTTGCTGCTGTATGTTGATCTGGAAAAATTCCGAGTAATATATCTTGAAACAAAATGCATTTGGTAGGGCAAAATCCAAGAAATATAAATAAATTGGAAGTCTGATTTATGGCTGATACCCTTATTTTCACAAAAGCAGATTTTGAAAGCTTGCAGTTGAAGCTTTTACCCTATCACCACATGCCAGAAAGACTCCAAGGTCACCAACAGTCATTGAAAAGTACTTCTACCTCCTTTGAGCTCTGTGATGCCAGCTGTCTGTCCCCTCAGGGCCAGGCAGCTGAAACAAGAACTCAGAAAAAATACTTCCACATTTTAGATTCAGCAAAGGACACATTAGACAGCTTGTGCACTTCTTAGGGTTTCTAAAGGTAGTTTATAGATTCATGTATACTTGGATGAGGAATGTCTTATTATTATCCAGTCACATGAAATCAGACTTAAATCAAGTAAAGTTAAGAAACGTGTCTAACTGATCCGTAGAGCATTCTTTGCAAGCATATTGCATAGGGCTAATATAAATTCTGCAGAGCTCTTGCAAAAAGTAAATTAAATCACAGTACTATTTTGCACCCAGATTCAAAGTTTACATTTCACATCTGACAAATGAAACTGAACATCCCCTCTTTTCTCTAAAAAAATTTATTCCAGGCCAATACTGACCTTTAAATTAGAATCATAGAATAATCTAGGTTGAATAGGACCCATAGAGGTCATCTAGTTTATTCCCCTTCACAAAGCATGGCTAACTTCAAAGTTAGATCACACTGTTAAGTGCCTTGTTCAGTTAACTCTCTGAGCAACCTGTTCCAGTGTTAAATACTACCCGTGGAGAAATTTTTCTCTGATACTTAGTAATAATTTCTTCCTTGCTGTAACTTATGACCTTGACTCCTTGTCCTTTTGCTGTGAATCCCTGATAGGTCTGTCTTCACTATGACCTCCCATTAAGTACTCAAAGACAGGAGTCTCAAAAGACATCCCTCTTTAGTTTTCACATTTCTTTGAAGGCATTCCTCTTCAGTTTTCACCTGGCTGAACAAACCCATTTCTCTCAGTGTCACCTGCGTGTCATATGCCTGAGCACCCTGAACTTCTTGGTGACCATCCTGGGCTCTCACCAGCATGCCAATATCTTAATAAGAATAATATATACTCTTAAACTGCAGGCTACTCTCTTACTTATAGCCCGGTATCTGGGTGGCTGATATGTCACAAAGTTGTAGTGCTGACTCATATTCAGTTTCTTGTTTGCTATGGTCCCTAGTTTTTCTGAAAAGCTGTTCCCCAGTGGGTGACTGGCCAGTGTGGGGGACTTGAGAGAATCTGCTTCATTAAAGTTATAAGGTCAAGGAACTTTTATAAGGTAAAGTAACAGGAAAAGAGATAAACCAAGCACACAGACACACAAATCTGATAAGCAAGCGATAGACAAGACAATAATGAAGACCAAAACTCTGCAGTTACTAATTGATGGACCATAAAGAAACACCAGGGACAGCTTTAAGGAGAGTCAGCCTGGGCTTTGTAACTGACAAGAGGGGGGAAATTATAGGAACATGAATAGTATGAGTATTTGAAGGTGGAATGTGGGACTATGCAAAACATTGAGGAGTGTAAGAGAAGGGTCAAGGTGGGGAAAATTAAGGATAAGGAGGAAAAACAAGGGGGAGAACAGAGACACAAAGGATAATGAGGCTTGTTGCCCATAAATAGGTGCCACTCAGTTCTTCCTCATCACACAGGTTGTTAATGTGGACATTAAGTACTATCAGGTCTAGTACTTACCCCTGGAGAACACAATTCACAACTGGCTAAGAGATTTTGAAACATTAACACTTAAAATCTGTGGTCCAGCCAATTTTACACCTTCCTATTTACAGACAATCCATCCAAACCATATCTTAACAATTTGGCTACAAGGATACTGTATAAGGCCTTGCTAAAGTCAAAGCAAATGACATCCACTGCTCTTGCCTCATGCACAGAGCCCAAAATTTCATCACAGAAGAAAATCAGGTTGGCCAAGCACAGTTAGGCCATAGTAAATCCATGCTGGTTGTTTCCAATCACTTTAAACTTGAACATGGCTTCCAGTTCTGTAATCCCTGTGAGTCTCCTTCTTACCTTTTAAGATTAGTATGACTTTTGTCTTTTTAAAGAGATTAGAGATTGTTCTGGTTGCCACTAATTTAAAATTATGACAGTGTCTTATAATAACATCAAGCATCTTTCTCAGAAGTGTTAGACATGAGAAATTTAAATACATGTCAGTAATTTGATAGTTGTTAATAATAAGCAGATCGAAAAATATTTTTCATAAGTTCTTTTACAACTGCTGTGGTCCATGTTACAGTGCATGAATAGTATAAGTTGACATGAACTCTGATAAACCCGGGAAGACCATAGCAAGAATGTATGCCATACTCAATTAAAACATCCTGAGGATGCCGAAAAGCTACATCTCTGAAAACTTCATTGAGAGGTTATCTCCTCTGAAGGATATAAAATGAATAATCACAGGATGATAGCTGAGGCTGAAATTAAATACACAGGCAGAAAACAGAGACCCTTGAGCTATAAAAAGAGATGCCCGTTTATTGATGGGTTTTAGAGCATAACAAAAGCAGTATGTATGACTTAGCCAGGTAGATGAATCCATTATCGATGCTGTCAGAAAGGTATGGCAGGCATCCCCTGTTAGAGGAAACTATCTATCTTGAAGAAAGGTAAGGAAAAAACAGGATGTTCTGTTAAATCTTTTGCTAAACACCATGAAAATAACTGTATACTAGTACCATGTGCAGATTTTGACTGGAATAGAGTTAATTTCTTGCATTGTAGCTTGTATGGGACTATTTTTTTGATTTGGGCTAAAATCACTGTCGTTGATAATAACAAGGATGTTTTCTTTATTGCTCAGCAGTGCATACACAGAATCAAGGCCTTTTCTGCTTCTCACAGCACACTGCCAATGAGTAGGCCATAGGTGTACAGGAAGGTGGAAGGAGACACAGCCAGGACAGCTGAGCCCAATTGACCAAAGGGATATTCTACACCATGTGATATTGTGCTCAGCGATAAAAAGCTGGGGGAAGAAGAAAGAATGGGGAGACTTTCAGAGTTATCCTGTGTTGTCTTCCCAAACAACCATTATGTGTGAGGAAGCCCTGCTTTCTGGAAGATGGCTAGACACCTGCCTGCCAGTGGGAAGTAATGAATTATTTCCTTATTTTGTTTTGATAACATTCATGGCTTTTACTTCACTTATTAAACAGTCTTTATCTCAACCCACAAGTTTTCTCACTTTTACTCTTCTGATTCTCTCTTCCACTCCACCCTCAGATGCATCCCCCCTGGTACGTTTGAACTGTGTATGTACTATTTGTAAAGATGGTCCCTCCCTTGAACCTCTTCCACAGTAACTAGGAATTGTGTCTGAATTCTCTCATCGAGCATGGAAGCTCGAGAGACCTGTTGACAGAATCTGCCAGTAAAGACTAAGACAAAATAGACCTCAATTACCTCAACATTTTCTATGTTCTTCATCAGTTGGTTGCCCAATAATTCCCTTGATCTTTTTTTGCCACCATGTATCTATAGAAGCCTTTTTGTTGCCCTTCACATCCTACACTGCTCATAACTTCAGCTGAGGTTTGTTCTTTCAAATTCCATCCCTGAATTACGTGGCAGTTTCTGTATGTTACTCTTGCGTATTCTTTCTCCACTTTTATCTTCCATATGCTTCCTTTTGGCATTTAACTTAGTCAGAATGGCTTCCTGCTATGCCGACTCAATTTTACGCATATTAGACAGAATGTTCTACTGATTTAATGAGGTTGTCCTGGAAGATCATTCAGGTCTCTTGGGCCCCTTCAGGGCACTATGCCACAAGGTCCAGCCTGGCAGTTCCCTAAGAAGCTGAAGTCTGCATTCACTAGGACAAGGGCTTTTACTCTCCTGTTTGCTTTCCTCGTCTCCCTCAGGATATCAAATTCTGTTATATTACAGTTGCAGCAAAGTTTCTATGAGCCTTCCCAACTGCAAGCACTGCTTTCTTATTTGTGAACAGTAGTTCCAACAGCGTGGCTCCCTTAGCTTCTCCAGCACTGGCAAAGAACTGGCTCCAGAGCATTCAAAAAATCTCCTGGATTTCGTTGACACAATCAGGAAGGAGAAGCTTGACATGAGCTGTTCCACCTCCTCATGAGATTTTGTGTTTAGTAGGGGAGTTCTTAAGTTGGTTTTGGGTTTATGAACTCTCAGTTTATGAAGTCCAGATCTGCAGCACATTTTCTTCCTCCTATGCTGTACTCCAACCAACCCAACAACCTAAAATAATATTCATCCTGTAAGCAAAATCTAGCAAAATTTCTTTGACTCTCATGTCAAGCCATGCAATCAGTAATACAACTACAACTGGGGGACTTATTGTCTGTGGTGAAACATATAAATTGAGAAGAAAGTAATAAGAGAGAAAACAGCAACTGCTATTTTTTGATATAATATTGTAGGAAGACTAGAAATATTTAGGAAGCATATGAGACCACAATTTTAACATTGTGCCACATTGACCAACACTATCAGACTTCAGCATGACCACGGACATTGTGATTCTCTGTAATATGAATAACAAAAATGAAATAATGCCTATATTTATGATTGATGATTATCCACCACTCCTCAAACCCAATTGGTGTCATGGCGCAGATCTTGTTATTTCAAAGGGATACACCACACATATGAATACAATGATTTATTATTATTATTATTAATGTTTCAACAATTTGAAACAGAACTATCTGTTCATATTAGTAGACTAGTTGCACTAAAGCTCATACTCATTGTCCAAATTCACATAGAGAAGGCTCATGAATAATAGTCCTGTATAATAGTATTATACAGGAGAACTTTCTAATACCTATACATTTTTATCTAATGTTAAACTCATCCTTCCAATGTTCTTTTAATACAAAGGTCAGCAGCTTTTTTTAAGAGACAAAGTGAGAGTTACAGCAAGTCATGAGCACCCAGAGATATTTGTCAAGGGTATGATGGTCACAGTTTAGCCACTCTTCCCTCTTCCCATCAGTGTTGGGCTTGCTGAGGTTTATTTCAATGTGTCTCCTTGACACATTCTGCCTCTTTCTTACTGGTGCCCAGCTGAATTTTGCAACACTCTCCCAGCCTCTAGTCTCAGCGTACAACCTCAGATAAAACAAACAAAAAACATCTCACATTCAAGGCAAATGGAAACCAGTCCTCAGATGCTGCACTTTTAGGTACATATGAAGGCTATGGCTTTTTAATACTACTGGATAACTCATATTTACTGTGGCACATAAGCTTACAAGTGATTGATATAAAAAAACACCAAAGAAAAGAATCAATTAGTCCTTTATGCCAAAATCCAAAGACTACATACATCTCCAATGCAACAAGAAGACTGGGGGTGGGGTGGGGGTAGGGGGAAGACAGAGGGGAATATAGGGATAAGTAACTCGCAGCACCCCACTTCTCTCACAAAAGGAAACAGTACCTGGCTAGCACATGACTTATTTTTTTAATTAAGTGAGAATATTAAACACAACTTGTAAATTCAAAACTAACAAAAGATTTCTTCCAGTGTTTAGACTTACTATGTGGAAGAGAAACAGAAACTTTCATAATGACCTCTGAATTGCTTCCCTGAATTCCCTTTCTCCTGTTAGATGAAATTTAGTTTACACTCAAGGTGCAAAAGATTTACTTCCAAATTCATCACTTCCCTCTTTTCTTTAAACTGTTTGTTACTCTGTAGTATCTAATGTGTTCTGTCTTGTCTCCAGTCAAAACATTTTCATGTGTAACTAATTAAACAATGTGTAACTAATTAAACAATCTATTCTTATTCTTATGTAATCTATTCTTATGTAATCTGTGTCTTCCTCCTTCAAGTGAGTATTCTGACCAATTATCTGTTAAAAAGATGATGGATGATGGATGAGAAGCTCAACATGAGCCGGCAGTGCGCGTTGGCAGCCCAGAAAGCCAACCGTATCCTGGGTTGCATCAAAAGAAGTGTGAGCAGCAGGTCACAGGAGGTGATTCTTCCCCTCTACTCTGCGCTTGTGAGACCCCACCTGGAATACTGTGTTCAGTTCTGGAGTCCTCAACATAGAAAGGACATNCCCTTCCAACTCTAACCATTCTATGATTCTATGATTCTATGAAAAAAGAAGCAGGTGGGTAAAAATAATAAACTCTACTCATTTCTTTGAAAGAAAAAATATAGATAACTTCCAACAGAAAACAATCTGAATTTCAAGGGCTCTTTTTTATATTATTTTCAAAAATGCAGGCAAAAAATAGTTCAGACACTGATACTTAGTTTCATTGTGTAATGGGAAATCATGAATCCTAGAAAACTTTTTAGGGCATATTTTCTGCTCTGTTCTATTAATAATTCTTGGTGTTTCTTTGTTCACCACATCCAGGAACAAAGGATTTTAAAACATCTGTAGCTCTTCCTCTGGCTCTTCAAAATAGTGTTTGAACTTTTTCGTTCTTAAGAATTGCTTCTTATGAGACTTAACTACAAAAGGTATTTTTTTTCCTCCATTTCATTCAAGTTTTAATCAAAGTAGCATACATTTTTACTGAGGATTAGGTTTGGTATAAATCTTCCTAAACACAACAGTGGAACTGTCTTTCTTGATCATACCTGGTGTTTGACATACTCGAAGCCAACAGAGACTGCTGGACTGAGACTTTCCAAGCAATGGAGATTCTTGCCAAGCCTACCCTGAAGTCAGTGATTCCCATCATAAAAGAATTTCTGGGAAGCGATAAAGTGAAACTAAAGATTTTCCGAGCACCTAGACTTGAGGGGGCTCTCTCAACTATTTTGCTCAGGTGTCAGGAACACTGCAGGAGTTGGAGGCTCCCTGTGTCCTGGGATCCTAGGAGTGTCAGGGGTCTCCCCACGGAGACCATCAGGGCAGGGTCTGCTAGCCAGGGCCTATCCCGCTGCCCCAGCTGGAAGCAGGGTAGCTGGGAGCAGCAGGGCAGTTCCAGCCCTGGGCATGGATCACCTCCCAACTTGGCAGGGACCATGGCCAGGCAGGATAGGGCTGTGGGGAGCTAGATACCGGCCATTCCAAGGTGTTTCTGCAGCTGACTGGCCCAGGGAGCTGGCATGGGGTCCTGGGCCATGTCATAACTTGGGGAAGGCCTAAGGGATGGGGATGGCCTGTGAGTGCTTTCTGTTTTATTTTGTTTGGAACACTCATTCTCCTTGAATTCATTGATAGTCAACATTAAAAAGAAAAATAATGTCTAGGTTACAGAAGTTGTGTTCAGTAACCAGCTCAGATTCAGCAAGATACAGCTCTTGCTTTTTAAAAATAATTCTGTTTTTAAAATATATAAATTTATATCAAAAATAATACCATGAGACATTATTTCTCATTTTCAATCGGGTTCTTAAGGATCTTTTTAGAATAGTTACTTATTTTACTTGGTATACTAATTTTAAGTAAACAGTTTGAAAGTTCACTTTCTTACATTTGACCCTCCTTGACATTTTCCTGTCACATACCATGTGGCAGTGCTTCATCGAACGTTCACATTATACTACAGCAGTAAAATTACAGAAAGTCCTTTCTAGTGTAAAGGTCCCCTAAAGACGTATTTTATACCTGTGATTTATTTTTTTTTAATTATAGTAGCCATACTTTATTTTCTATTCAAAAATATTAAATGGAGAGGCAGTCAGACATATATTTTATAGATCAGATGTGTATATTAATTATTTGGTATCTGTACTGTAATTGACAGTTAAGGAAGATATTCAAATAGTCTAGAAACTGCTTAAAGAATGGTCTTGATATTAATCGAATCATTATGCCACAATGGGTCTGCCTATATGCTGTTTCAAGATTTCTCTAGTTAATATTGAAATATTTATTTCCTACTTCTATTTTCCAAATTAATTTTAATTATCAATTACTGTCATAACTGGAAAGATCTATAAGAAATGGTTTTGTAAAATACATTTTTACTGCATATTCATCAGCATTGGCCTTTTAACAGCAGAATTTGTTATTCATGTTTTCACTCTTGTCAAGTTGAAGAATACTAACCGCTGATATTGATCGATGTTGGATTCTTCTCTTACAACAGTTGTCCATCTTTTGCAATCTTGCTGTCAATTCAGGCTTACAGGAAAACATTGACATTTACTCCTATTTTCTTTCCTTTTAGTAAAGAATATTGTAGGCTTGGGTGGTCTCTTTACGACAGATCTCATCCAGCTCCTCAGTTACTATTATTCAAATCCTAAGAATTTAGTCTGTGTGCATAAATCATAGAACTATAGAATGGTTTGAGTTGGAAGGAACCTCTGAAGATCAGCTACTCCAAAACCTTTGCCACTATCAGGGACATCTTTCACTAGATCAGGTTGCTCAAAGCCCTATCCAAGCTGACATTGAACACTTACAGTGATGGGACATTCACAGCTTCTCTGGGAAACCTGTTCCAATGTCTCATCACCTAAGGGGGTGGGGAAAAGTAGAGAAGATGAAGCCATATTCTTCTGAGGTTATCTAGTGATCTCCAGTGACAGGACAAGAGACAACGAATACCAACTGAAGACCAGGAGATTTACTTTAAACATAAAAATTTCTTTTATTATCTTTTATTTTTTTCAATACACTGGAACAGTTTGCCCAAGGTGCTTCTGGAGTCTTCATCTTTGACTGGACACAGCCTTTAGCAACCCACTCTAGCTGACCCTGCTTTGAACATGTGAGCCAGACTTGATAGATTCCAGTTTGTCTTCTAACCTCAACAGCTATTCTGTCTCAGCCTGATGTCACTAAGGCACCAAATACTTGCTGGAGAAGACTGAAGATCAGGTATTCTGTAATTTTATGTGTCCCAGGTGTCCCACTTAAGGGAAGACAATGGTCCAAGCTGCTGTGTAATTTAGCTATATAGAAAACAGCAAGGACTCCAGTCCTTGAATAGTAGGAGTTTATTTAATTACATCAACTTGAACAACAAAGACACGATCAAGAATGCTAGGCAGTCTTAGAATATAACTTACTTTTTCTACGTATAGTTCTACTGCCTAGAACACCAGTAGGAGATGTAGTTTTAAATTTCTGTGAGAACAGGACTGAATCTGAGAATCATCTCTGAAATCACCAATAAATACATTAGCAACATACCCATATACCTCTTCATTCAGTTTGTTTGTTTTGGAGGATGCCATTTGACAGGTTTAATTTTAATTTCAGGTAGAATTGAACTGATCTTTTTAAGAGATTTATTTTGAGGGCATATATTTAGCTGATATCTAATCATACCAGAAAGCTTTCCACTAAATTCAGTGTCTATCATATTAAAATATTCAATGGTTGCCAGTGGATTTATTAAAATATTAAATGAAAGGGTTTTCAGAGACATACTTAAAAATTTTAGACCGTATGTGTTTATTATATACTGGATATCTGTATTACGGACCGAACCTATAGATTTATGACCAGTCCTTCCATGTTTATAAGACCAGCAGGGCACCTGTCCTCGTTAGTCCTCAATCATCTGTGTTGGTAAATTGTGATCAAGAACTACAGAAACCTCCTGGATTGCTTGTGCTCTGCTGTGATGTCCGTTCAGCAGATACTGACATAGTTGATGTCCCCCATGGAGAGCAAAGCCTGAGAATGTAAGCCTTGTTTCAGTTGTTTGCAGAAGGCCTCATCTACTACTTCCTGATCAGGTGGTGTATAGTAGAGACCCACCAAAGCATCATCCACCTTGTTTTGCCCTAATCCTAACCCACAAACTCCCAGCTATTTCCTCACCCATCCCTAAGCCAGAGCTCCGTGCATTACAGTCTCACATACTGGGTTACTCTCCCTCCTTGTCTTCCTTTCTTTCCTTTCCTAAAAAGCCCATATACATCCATGGTAGCACTCCAGCTGTGTGAGCTCTCCCATCATGACAGCATTGAAATTGAAAAATGGTGGGAGCCAAATGTAATATAACTTTGTACATATGTACAAAAAATGTCTCTGCTACTGTTAGCCCACAAACTGCACTCAACAGGATCCCAGAGAGTGGTAAATGAAAGAAAAAAAAATATCTAGGAGTCTGGGAACATGCTGACAGTTAATATCAGTCTTCAATCATCAATCCACTTGCAAACTCACTCCATTCCATTTTACAGGAAAATATAGGAGGGTATCCTATAGTCTGCCAGAGAATATGGTTCTTATTTGCAAGGTCTTCTCTCTTACTGATCATTCAGGAATTTTATACAAAGTGAAAAGAAACAACCCTCCAGTAGTCAAGAAAGACAAAAGGGCTGCATCCAAAAAGCTTGACAATCTAGTTTCAAACCTTTCTTCCCTCTGAGAAAATAGGCAGGTAGACAGTGAGGGAGAGAAGGCATGCTTTTAGTAAATCTCCAAGCCACTATCCTAACAAACCCTGACATGATGAAAGGGTAGGAATAGAAGACTGATAGATGAAGGACTGTACACACTTATGTTTCCCAGAAAAGAGTTCCCCAATCCAGTGTATGCGTACTGAATATATAATGGATATTTAGCAATAGCCAATTATGTTAAAGATGAAAGAATTTTTTGCTTATGGATCCTACTCCTTCCAAATATTTACCATTTTTCTCCTGAGTAGCCATCAGGCACTCCTTTGATTCCACAGGAGTCATTTCTATGTACATTTTCAACAGTCAAGGCTAGAAGTGTTAACATGAACCTAAGGTCACAGAATTTTTGCTGCTGTGAATTTTGCTACATAAACATTTCTTAATAGATTTAACATGACATTATTATTGTTTCTGAAGTTAGTTTATATTGGAATCTAAAGGAGTGGTAATGTCTTATAATAATGGATAAGGAATAACCCTTGTGAGTCTAAAATTACTATTTTTCTAAAGTAACAGTTCAAAAGACTACTTCCATTTTCTGCCTCCAGATCAACAATTATTATAATAATGAAAAAGTCTTTGAGTAATTCAGACAAAATCACTGTGGATATGTTGTATTTTTGTAAGAACTAAAATGGTTATTTATGATAAATTTAGAAGGAAAAATTAAAAGTGTAAAAATCCTGTTGCAGTTAATATTAATTTTTCGTGTCTTTCATTTAAATCACTAGCTGAAAATAGCTGTGTGTTCTAAAATCTATCCCAACAGATGGTAAGCCTTTGTTACACTAGGTATGTATGTACCTTGCACCTGTCGCATATTTTGTTATAAAGGTATAAGTATTGCTAGTGTACATATAAATGACTATTTAATCCTCAGGTCAGTTACCAGCATGTTAGCCATATGTCATGTAGGAGAACAAATGTTTTACTATAATAGGAAAAGAACATTCTAGTTGCTGTATGATTTTCCTTTAATTATAAGATTCAAATGTGCAACATGGACAAGTCTCTCAAAGATTTGTTGAATCTCTGTGTTTAACCACAGGATACTGATTTACCAGCCTCTAAACAATGGAATTCTGTACTGAGAGGAATTAAGCTTCTTTTAAAAAAAAAAAAAAAAAAAAAAAAAAAAAAAAAAAAAGAAAAGAATAAATTTATTATGAAAGGGAGTTCTACAACTGGTGGGTAGTGACCCACAAGGAATATTGCTGAAGATGGAAATAGATTAAGGTCAGTTTAGTTTCTGAGGAACAAAATTATCTTAGCATTTATAGAACTAATGGAGAGTGGAGAATAGGTTATTCTGGGAATGATGGGTATGTCCAAAGTGCTGTTTTGTTGTTCAGCTGTAAAAATGCAGTTCCAAGAGCACCTTACCAGACCAGTATTGACATAACCAACATATTAAGTCCTGGATGACCAAAAACGACAATATGAGCAGCAGTAAGAAGGGTGTGTTTGGAGCAAATTTTTCTGTGTGGTACATTTGTCAAGGTTTTGTTTATATCTCTTTCCATAACAGGAATATTGTGTTGGAGATCATGTTGTGTTTTTCTTTCAGGCATTCAGTCTTTTCATTTTGTTTGATGGAAACATTTAAAATGATGTTCAGTCCAACTTGAGTGGTAGGCATAGTCTGAGCACACCTTGCTAACATCTTTCCCTTGTTAATGAAGTCAGCAAGATAGCTTTGTCCAAAATGTTACACAGCTTTAGGACAGAGGCACTCAGTTTAGCAGTGGCAGGAGAACCACTGATTAGACCTATTCAAAAAAGTTTCTCCCTGAAACCTCAAGTAGATATAGTGCCTCAATTACCAAATAATTTAAGATAGGGGCTTTTTGTATTGTTGTTGTTTTTATTTTATTTTATTTTATTTTTCTCAAGACTAGCCTCAATTTACTGATTTACCCATTCTGAGATTGCTTTAGGTCAGACTTTACTAAAACTTCTCTAGGAAACACCTGTTTCCCAAATCCTGGGTTTTTTGAGGGGTTTTTAGGGGGGTTTTATTTTTAGGGGGTTTTGGCTGAGTTGTTTCAGTTTAGTGTTTTTGGCTTGTTTTGTTTTGTTTTAAATAGAGGAATTTTATTTTAACAGAAAAGATCATGAATTTATGATTTTTTTTTCTCCAGGGATATATAATTTTAATTACTTTCTACATATTCCTAGTATTTGCCTTACAAATAGTTACACTGAGAACATGATCAAATTAAAAATGTGGAGTGAATTCTGGGTCAATAACATAATTCATAGTGTGTATAATTTACTCAAAAACATTTTGTAATGTTTTCTAGGAATCACACTTAAAGAAAGATAGAGTGTTTAACCACATACCAACATTCTGCTTGGAGAAAATTACTACTTGTTTGCTTGTTTCTTTTTTCTTTTTTTTATTTGCCTATAAATACAGCATTTGGTGTTATATGTTATTCACTGTTGACTATAAATATGCAGTATGAATACTTACACATAAAACAATAACATTAAAAGAATACAAAATGTTTATTGCATGAACTTGGTGAACTAATTTTTTTCCTATGATATCTTAGCACTACAAGCAAATCATGAGACGTGATATACAACTTCGTCTTTTGCTAGTTTAAAAGACAGTCTGTGATAACATGTGTGAAAAATAACTTGCTGCATTTTGTAGGAAAAGGTACCAGAATCACACAGTAAGCAGATCTTCATTCTTTAAAAGTATTTACTTCGGAGCTGGGCTAAGTTAGATTCAATAAAATACGTGCATGTTTTTCTCTGTCTTTTTTTTTTTTCCTGACACAAAATGCTAAACACCTAATTTAAAGACCCTACTCTTTCCATGATCTGTCATTTTAGGCTCTAATCAGCCATAGTCATTAAAAATTTCACAGCACTTCCCACAAAAGTAATCATCATGATTTGTTAAGTGCTGACACTGGACTCCTCTTTATAGCAGACATAAACAAAAACAAGAGTGATTTCCAGCTTGTGTATGTATGCACTAACTTCCTATGTTTTATAAATATTCACTATGTTAAACTAATCCCTAAAATATAAGTAAGATACTTTAGAAGAAATAGTAAAAATGGATTTTGGTAATATATAAAGTTACTCTTCTGTATGTGAGTTGTTTAACATAGTGCAATCTACTTGTGTGAAAACCAGCACCAAATAATAAATTTTTGCTTCTTTTCCCCAGTATATAATACTTCACTAATTTTTCTATCTCAATTTTCTTTAAGATACTGTACAACTTTATTTTACTAATTTCTTCTTTTGTCGTCTTAAAGGTAAAGAAATTATATTTAGGCACTCACTATAAATTCCTTGAGTGGTTATTCTCAGGATATTAAGTTCAGAGTCCTCTGAGTGTGTGTTGTGTCACGTGTTCTAGTTATTATGTGTAATTCCATTCTATTTTTTTTTTCTTTTAACTGTACTTATGCCCCTACTTTGTATTATCTTTGTTTTTTATTAATTAACCCATAGCTTTATTTATTTTTTTAATGATCATGCAAATTAAGCTCATTTGGTTTTGCTGTTCTTGAAACCATACAGCAATTTTCATTTATTTTATGCAGTTTATAACCCTTAAACCCTTGAGGTTTTTCATTTATCATGCAGAACTAAGGATAACCTCTTCTAAAATGAGTAAAAAATCCTTGATATTTATAAATTATAAGTTATGCAGTCCACATCTATGGTTTATATGCTCTACTTAACGGAAGCCTTGCAACCATGCTTGATTAGCAAGGAGTCTAATCTTCATCTTACTGGTGAAGAAGCAGCAGAAAGTTAGCAGGTGGGAAATATGTGTTAAGAAATACGCAGTAGCAAATGAGTGTCAGAAATAACATAAAATTTAGCAATTTTTAATTACAACTTTTTTTTTTTTTAATTCAGCAGTTTATTATTTCTCATATGAAATCAATTTAAGGTTTGAAACCAATTGGAAGCAGTACTCTGAATACTGTATTAAAAATGGGCCTATGCCTAATAAGATTCAAATTGAAGTTCCAAAGCTCACCTTTTTTTTTGATTCTAGACTGCATTTTTGCCTGCTAGTTCTAGGATTATTTTTATGTTGCCTTAAGTAGCCAATGGATTAAAAAAAACACAAAACCCTAGCCAACAAAAAAAACAACCATGAATCCTGAAATATAAATCTCTTCACATCAGTGTGAGTTCCCTGTTCACTGACAATTCAATAGTGATTCTTCTTAAGTTTAGCACGTTCATCAGTGCATATTAAAACACAGAGTCATCTGCACGAAGAGGAATAGACAGCACCTCTTACTTAACCAGTTCTATAATCAAATATTTAGGTTAAAATTTTAAATCAACCGCTATGATTAAAGGATAAGTGACAGCTGATGTAATGAGTAAAATAAAAAAAAAAAAGAGACATTTTTGAATTGTAAATACAGGGGGTTTGAATACTAAATGTAGTTGATTGCTAAACCGCCTAGGCTTGATCATTCCTGCTTAAATCAGCAACATTCAGGGATTTCATATAGAAGTACAGTCTCTGAAGTCAGAGGAGCTTATTATCTCACCCTGGGAAAGATATCTGCTTTTGGTCAGACAGATAGGTCTCCACACTTCCTCAGGGATCCGTTTAGTCACTCATACATAGGTCGCTATCTGAGATGTGGCCCATAGTTTCTGCAACGGCTTCATAGAACTTGCACATATAAGAAGGGACCTCAAAAGATGTTCATGCTTTTGAAGTAGTAAGTGAATGGCAGGAGAGATAACCTGGAGCATCTCAAATAGTATTAGTTCTGTGTGGGTTACTGAACTCTGTCTTAGATTTCCACTGACTATAACAAGAGCTTAGACACCAAACTGCCCTGTCAGTGCTTGTATTTAATGATGTACATATCACCTCCAGTATGGTTAAAACATACACAGTTTGGGCCATGTGGGCTTGATCACACTGTTTAGACATTGGTGTCAGTGTTACTTGAGATGGTCTTGGTTAACAAGTTACTGCCCTGGAGCAATGATGGTTTCTTATGAATGCTGGGTCATGCATGCAGGTCCCTCACTTGGATCATAACAATCCCATGCAGTGATATCAGCTTGGGAAGAGTGGCTGGAGACCTGCCTGGCAGAAGAGGACCTAGGGGTGTTGGTCGACTGTTGGCTGAACATGACCCACAGTGCGCCCAGGTGGTCAAGAAGGTCAACAACATCCTGGCCTGTATCAGGAGCAGCGTGGTAAGACTCATGAGGTGATTTTCCCCCTGTGCTCAGTGCTGGTTGGGCCCCCATCTTAAGTACCATGTCCAATTTTGGGTCCCTTACTACAAAAAAGACATTGAGGTGCTGGAGCAGGTTCAGAGAAGGACAATGAAGCTGGTGAGGGGTCTGGAGAATAAATTTTATGAGGAGTGGCGGAAGGTGCTGGGGGTGTTTGGCCTAGAGAAAAGGAGGTTAAGGGGAGACGTTAGCGCTCTCTACAACTACCTGAAAG
>VXBW01006614.1:1044577-1102903 GCA_013400375.1 Thinocorus orbignyianus
GAAAGGAGGTTGTAGAGAGGCGGGTATTGGCTTCTTCTCCCAGATCACAAGCAATAGGACAAGAGGAGGTGGCTTCAAGCTGTGCCAGGGGAGGTTCAGATTGGATATCAGCAAAAATTTTTACACTGAAAGGGTTATTATGCATTGGAATGGGCTGCCCAGTGAGGTGATTGAGGTGTCATCCCTGGAGGTATGTAAAAGATGGGTTGATATAGTGCTTAGAGGCATGGTTTAGTGACAGTTTTTAATGAGAGTTAGGTTGATGGTTGGACTACATGGTCTTAAAGGTCCCTTCCAACCTAGACAATCCTATGATTCTAATGATTTTATGCCTTTCTGGCTCTATGCAACAGTTCCTAGGGCATCAAATGGTACTAGACATCTATAGTTAGGAGTTAAATAACTGTTGAGTTTAGTTTTCTGCAGTGTTGGCTGACAATGAGCATGACTTTTTTAATCTCATTGTTCTGAGATGCCTCAGTTCCACTCAAGTCCTAAATACTAATTTATGTACTTAGTTGGGCCTAGTCTTTAATCGTTTATTGACACAGGACATTATTGTCATTTTAATAGATTAGCAAAATCAGCTGCTTTCCACTTACAACTATTAGGCATGCTTGGAATATTTTCAAGGCTTTTTTACCTTCTGAGTTTTTTTTATTAAGAGATAAAAACCCTTGCATGGATTCTCATGTATAAATTTTGTTTATGTATATTTGCTCATTTTTCGTGTTTGCAGTTATTCCTTGAACCTGTAAGAAATAAATCAGTATCTCAATGAAAAAAATGGCCTAATTTTCCAGATCCCTTTGATCTTTTGTTTACATTAAATTCAGATGTTAAATTTTTATCAATACTTTCAAAGTTACAAGTTTCTCAGTTTCTGATCTGAACCAATACTCTGTCACATAACTTGCAGAAAAAATAACAAAAAAAAAATACTTTGGTTGCTGAAGAAAACAAGGTTCAGCATTCCTGTGGCTATACAGTTCAAAAGGATATCAGATTCCTCACCATGGTACTACTTTATAGCTTCTCTTTTTTGAATCCTTAAGCATCTTTTTCTTATCTTTAGTGTTTTTGTTCTGGATGTAACAGTTATAATGCTTTACCTGATAGCAGAACAGCACAGTGAATAAATTTTGAGTAATTTATAGACAGCTAATGAGCTAATGAAATATGTTACAGACAGAAATATGCTGCATTTTTGTAGCAGTTCTCTCTATATATCAGTTTAAGAAGGACAGGCCTAAGCCATACTGCACTTGTTACTAAGATCTGTAAAACACTCAACATACTGCATTTACTGTTTGTTGAACTTTTATCATACAGATAGTATTTTACAGAACTGATTTACACTGCCGACACTTTTTGAGACCACTAAGTCTTTCTTTTTTTTTAATATAGATGCAATGATTAATATTAGAATGGAGTCTGCAGATTGAAGTGTGGTACCTTTTTTAAAATAACACCATAAAAATGCTAACAGAAATTAAAATAGGTTTGATGATAGCTAAAGGACAGGTGGAATTCAGCCTAGTCATGAGTAATTACCAATTATACTACTAGATAAATCATCATCATTGCCTTGAACAATGGTAATTTAACTCAAAGTATTAAATGATTTTATATGCATTGTTCATTCACTTCCTTTTCCTCTATCTACGACTCACATGTGTAACTTCAGGCATTTACTACTTATATCATAAATAAGTTTAGAAATGCAGACCATTTGAAAGGTAGTCCTTTTCTTTCTTTTTTGTTTTTAATTACAAAGTAGCTGAGTATGTTGTTCCAAAATATTGTAACAATAATAGACATGATTTTCTTGAGCAATCATAGATGCCAAGTGTTTTCCTATTGTTTTTTGAATATTAATATTCTTACTGTTGATTAAAAGGTACTTTAACGGATCAGTTGCTTATTAGCTTTTCAAAATATTTACTGCTTTCGTTTCCATTGTTGTAAAATTGGTTCCTATGCCTAAGGAAAAAAAAGAAACAAACAAAACAAAACAAAACAAAACCCATATTTGTCTTCCTATCTTCTCTAGATGTCTAATTCAGTGGCCTCTGATGAATATTTACAACACTTACATTGAATGTCTTCAGATACGTACATTTTTTGATCACTTTTTTGGCCTAACCCAGACTGACAGCTGCATGGTTGCAAGAAACATATATCTTTGCCAAGCTCCGGTGAATATATACAGTTTTTGTCTTCAGACATTTTCAAGATCTAAGTGGATAAAGTCCTAGCAATCCAGTCTGATCTCACAGCTGACCCTGCTTCAGGCTAAGTTTGGATTTGAGACTTCCTGAGATCACTTCCAACCTGAATCGCCCAACGCTCTAGTGAAAAAGTGAGAGCTCTTGGATCACACTGGTAAATGAACTAGGAACACCCATGCTACAAACCTGAGCTGCTGACATGAAGAGCTAAGGTTCTGTAGCAATGCACTGGAAGTTCTGTCTTCTGGAGTCTGACTTAGACTGATGATCTGTAGCACACGCTTACCCGTAAGTTACATGTCTATGAGAATAATGTACATTCTTATATCTATGTGAAATTATCTAGTTCTTTTACCATCCAGTTGTCTTTATAGTATTTATAGAGACTACAGCCTTCTTTACTGACCTCTCGATCCATGAAATATTTCTTATACTTTTTGCACTTTTACTTAAAATGACTGCGGGAAGATAACCTATCCCGTATGTATTATTTTCTTTATCACATCAGATCCTATATATTGTATATCACCAATTTTCTTGAATTGTATTGTTCAGTTTTGCAAAATGAGTTTGTACTATTTTCATTTGTATTACTCAGAACCACAATAATTTCAGGGACTAAAAATGACCAAGCCTGTTTCACAGGTCTTCTCTATTTTGTTTTCCCAGTGGCAATATTGCCCATTATTATTTATAATTTTATAGATCGAAATTTAACATACCCAAGTGTTCCCCTAATTATAAATGTAACAATAGTAGTTTACTAGTACATTTGAATTCATGTTCCTTCAGTTTATTGAGCTCAACATTTTTCACATATATCTGTTGAAGATTAAGTCACAATATGCTCCAAATTTGCTCTGAATATGTTATAGATAAAGCTGAAGATGAGCTTCACTTATGCTAGTGCTTGTCTTGAATCTTTTCACTTAGCCCAGTACAATAATTTGTATTGTGGAACTACAGATACAGAGAAAGAGGAGATAATCAGATTCCTCATTAACACACTCGGAGCAAGAACCTTGTCCCTGCCTTTGAAACCACCAGCTCCTATTCAATTCTAAACCATGATGATTGCATAGAAAGCCAGGAGTGTCCACTGAGTTATGGTACAAAGAGAAACCAGCAAATGGACTGTGATGATAAAAGTCACTTTCTTCTTCTCATGCTACTATGGGGAGGGACAACACCACTCCACAATTTTCTTTACACTAGAACATCTCAAAGTGGTGTGATAATATTTGATAAAGCTGAATAATACAGATTCAGGATGAAAGTACAGTTCTTACTGGAGAAGAAGGAATTATATTTCGTAGTCAATAAATTTGAGATCAGTAAGTACTGACTGTAGAAACAGTGATGTGAGACTGCTTTTTTAATTTTGTTTGGCCACTTACCTAACAATCTCACTTTTAATTACTGTGTGGATTTTATTTAGGCTAGACTTTGTCCTTTTCTCATTCCTTTCTCTTTCTATTTTCAGCTTGTTCTTACTAACTAAACTTCATACACTTGCTACAAAACCAAGAAAGAACAAACTCCAAACATAGTCACAGGTGTCGCACAGAAAAGAGAAAAAAAAAAATTAAAAAGTAGCTTTATCTGTCACATCAGAAGCTTTAAAGAAGCCTAGACATTTTATAATTCCCATGCACTCCTAATCTACTTTGTGCATATTACACACTCAGACTTTTCAAAATTTATTGTAATTAGACCTATGTATTACAAAGGGACTGCTCACATTGCCCCTACCTAATCTCTAATTTATATGCAGAAAAGCAAAGCTGAAGAGTTTAGGATTTTCACATTTAATGCTCTTTTTTACCTAATCAAGTTATACAGCTTAGTAGCTTCCTTTCCTGTGGTTCCCATTTTTTTCTTTTTCTTTTTTTTTTTGGTTTTGTTTTGTTTTTTTTTTTTCTTAATAGGTTAACATAGTCGTAGTCAGGCATTAATGTTACATCTTTTAACCTTTCTCTATTCATTGATTGTTCTCTGGGGACACAATAACTTATCACTCAGAAATAAAGTAACCCCTTATGAGTAACACCTTATAAATAATCAGTTTATACTTGAAGTAACAGTGAATCCAGATTAAGTTTAAATGAAGTTTCATTCACTGTTTATTTTCCTCCATTTCCTTTTTCAAAACAGTATGAAAATTTTGCCTCCAAAGGCAGGGGGAGATGTGTCCAAATGAAACTGGATTAACTTTTTGAACTCATTCACAGAATTAAGCCTTAACAACCAGAAGTGGTTCTGATGCTCCAAAAGGCTAATTTGAACTTTTGTTTTTTTCCAACACAACATGTCCTGCTGAATCTTACAAAGTATTGCCCTTCAGCAGGTTACATGATTAGTTTGTAAAAAGCCTATAATTTCCTGCTGGTTTTTTGGTTATAATAGTTACTGACATACATTCTCAGAATTAAACTGTTGCTTAGCTCTTTCCTATACCTTAGAATATTATATTCAGCAACATACAGTATAATATCTGTGTAGATACCTATAAGTCTGCAAACACAAGCCTGTTGCGTTAAGAAGCAAAATTAGTTTTGGCAGAAAATAACCTGCCTTGCATTCTAGCACTCCTCGCGAAGGTGGGAGGCTAGGTGCAGCTAGGTTTAAATTCTGAATGATGACCAATTCACAACTATCAGTCCAGTTGCATTTAATATATTAAACTATCACAATTCCAGATACACTAATAGTGGACTGCACCTTCAGTCTAGTCAGGTTCATGAACTAGCCTGGCCATTCTCAAGTCTTTGGTCACGTTCAATGAGAACCTGAAACAACTAGCTACTTAATCAGTGCAGTTTGTCAAAGCAACAGGTGTAAAGGATGAGGTTATCAAAGCAACAGGTATGAGTTCCCAGTGATAAATACACCGTCTGCAAAGCACGTGCAGATAAAAGTATTGTTAATTATACAAAATGTGTGATAAAGTTACATATAATACAGCCTGGCTATAAATGTAGGAAAGAGACTCTCTAGGGAGATTTCTAAGACTATACTATGTGGTTCCTCAAGAAATTAAGTCTTACCCAAAGGCACCCCTGTGTGAAGGAAGAAAGGCTCAGCCCATCAACAGGTCCCAGAAGTCAAAGGCAGTCTGTGATGGAGCCCTTCTTGACCTGTTCATGAGGGTGTCTTCCCTCCTATTGCCTCTTTTTTGGGCTATTTTTAGATTATTTTTTTGCCTTCACAGTGGAGTTTGAGCGACTTAAGTCATGAACACCTTTACTATAATCGGTGTAAAACTCTCTCACCTTGCATTTAAAGGTATGTTTTACAAAAAATTCAGGGTGCAGACTCAAGGAGGACTGGTTGCACCTTGGGGGTGGGTACCCTTCAGGATGGAGGTGTGTTTTGGTATTATAATGAGCAAAGTTTTACAAAGGACAGCATTTCATCAAAATTTGACAGACTCAGGGTAGCACGTAGGCAACTTATCAGTTTCATAGGACCATCTTGTTCTCATATCTGCTGTGTTATCACAGAGTTTGGCCATAGAATCTCCACCCTACTCCACCCTGGGCATTGCTTTGCAAGCAATTTTGTACAGGGAATTGCATTCCTCGCATACCAGCTGCAGCTGTATTCTACACTAGAAACTGTTTAATTTTATACCTTTCCTTAATGTGTGAACAATGCTGTTTTCAATATAATTTAATTTTAGTAATTATTCCAGGAAGCCCAAGACATCATTAGTCTTGGGCTTAGATTGAGTTTGGGTTATTAAAAAAGTATTCCCATTTATGTGTTGTTTGACTGCATATTTGGTGCTCCCAGGTGAGACTGAAAATCTTTTTTCTTCTGAAAATATATACAGATCTCATTTAGACATGTTTTTCTTTTTAACTGAAAGCTGAATATTTTATATACAAGATGACTCAAGTCCCAATTTTTTCTTTTTCGGGAAATAGAACAAATTTTACAAAGACCATTATCAAGTCATCATCTGTCATGTTTCCTATATATATGTAACTATACATTCTCTCTTCAGTGTTAGAATTAGGCTTCTTTGGTTGTTCACTGGTTATGTTTGTGGTCTTGAGAGAGACACAGAAGGTATTTATGGAATATTAAGTTTATGGAAAACTGTTCAAGATGGTAAAATTTGAAGGGTTAAGTAAGAGTAAAGAATGAAAGCCTGCCTGTCAGAAAGCATATGAAGAAATAGGAAAATAAAGCATGGGTTTAATGAGTAGTGTCTTATACAACACATTTATAATTAACATTCAAACTACATAACAGCTTAAAAAACTATCCAGTATTAATCTTTTATGCTGTCATTAGAGTAGTAACATGCAGACCCCTTTCCACAGCATTCCCGGTAAAATCAGGTGGGTTTTTTACATATCAGTAGAATAATTCTATGACATTGGCTTCTTCACTATTTCTTTTGCACAACTGTATGGCCAATACTGAACAAATGGGTTTTCAATTTGAGTTTTACAACAATAACATACTGGATAACGTTGCAAAGATGATGTCCTGAGTACTTTCAGTTATAAAGACTTAGTAAAACATAAACAAAAAAAAAAAGTGGATAGGAACATTTTAACAAATTTTTTATATTTTGAAATATTGTATTTACTACTGCATACATAAACATAAAAACAACAAAAGCTAAGCCAAACCCTGCTAGGCCTACATGTTACTTATATCTACCTGTACAATAATAATTTATAGAAGAGTATAAAAATAAACATTTGTGCACAAGACCTTTATTGAAGTTTTTAATATATGGATATACATAAAGACAGTGTAAAATTGCTCTAAGCAGTACTGGTAAATCCAACTCTAAAACAGCATCTCATCTCACAGTGACCATTTATGTTTTATATAAATGACAGACATGTAAGATTTTCAAAATCTTACAGGATAAGGCTTTACCTTTTCTATCAAACTATTCATTCAATAGAACTAGATCCTGGGCAGCTGTCCATAACTTTCCCAAATTTTAACGGGGTGATTGAAATTTTCCATGTTGAACCACTACTTCGGGCTAATTTCTCTGGGGGGAAAAAAAAAAAAAAAAAAAAAAAAAAAAAGGAAAAAAGAAAAAAAAAGAACGGAAGAAAGAGAATGAAAGCAAAGGCAAAGGCAAATAAAAATGTTTTCAGACCCTTTTGTTCTTGTGAAAGAATCCTGACATATTTGTGTACCTCTACAGGCCAAAATTTTCAGATCGGGTGATCTCTATTCTAAGAATATTCCTTTTGCTGTCTAGATATGCAAGAAGAGAAGAAAAAGAATATGACAAGAATGAGGAGAAGGTTCACTAACATAGCAAAGAGGTATGAAATGTTTTAAGAGTAGTCAAGGGCAACAAGAATAATTCTACAAGTACAACAATAGAATCATGTTTATAGAGAACGTGGGCCTGTTGAAGAATGGGACAGGGGGCCTGGTGACACAGGACACAGCAAATTATGAGGTGCTGAATGACATCTTTACTGGTAAGGTTTGCCTTCAAGAATATTAGGTCCCTGAGGAGAATTCTAGGGGAGGAAGACTCACCCTTGCCAGAAGACGTTAAGTTTGTTGAACGTTTAAACAAACTGGACAGGCACATATCCATGACACCTGATGGGATGCATCCATGAATGCTGAGGAACATGTCTGATGTCACTGTGAGGACACTGTGTCCTGTCAATAAAAAGAGCAAGAAAGAGGACCAAGGGACCTGCAGGCCTGTCAGTTTCACCTTAGTCCATGGGAAAAGTGATAGAACAACTATGTTGTAAGCAATTTCAAGACCTGTGAAGGGTAAGAAATTGATTTGGATTAATCAACTTTGATTTATGAAGGCAGAATCACCTCTAGCCCACACCACAAACTTCTCAGTACACATGTCTTGCCTGCCCTAAAATTCCTTTGACCACACAATTTTAGCCCTACAGCAAAAGCACATCCAAAAGCACAAGCACTCCCTCTTGCTGAACCCTAACTTTAATCCTAACTTTAACTCTACTTAATACTTCAGACTGGGACTAAGACCTTCACCTTTGGCCCACCCCAAATTGCAGCCCCATTACAACTGCATGCCTAGGCTCTCTCTTTTGCTGTACCCTAACCATAACCCTAACCCTACTTACCAACTCAGTCTGGGACCAAGACTACTATGTCTGGCCTGCATCACAGTCCTCTTCTCACTGTATATCTCTTGGCTGCTCCAACTTTCCTTTAGTTGGCCTATTCCAGACCCATGCAAACTGCTTGTCTAGGCTCTCTCTTTTGCTGAACTGTAGCACTAAACCTGGAGTCATGTTTAACAAATATGGTGAAATTAATGACCTGGTGGATAAGGGAGAGCAGCATATGTTGTTTACTTCAACTTTAATGAGGTTTTTGACATTATGTCCCTAAACATTGTCATGAACAAGCTGATTAAATATCAGCTATGTAAGAGGACACTAAGGTGGACTGAATACTGAGTGAATTGTAAGTCTCAGAAGTTGTATTCACTGACATGAAGTCCAGTTGAAGGCCAATCAATACTAATGTGTCCTGGGGTCAGTACTGTCTCCAATACTGTTTGGAGTCTTTATTAATTACCTAGACAATCATACAAGAGTCCATCCTTAGCAAGCTTACTGTATTGGGTTTATGTGGCAATATTTTGGTAGCAAAGGTGCTGCAGGATGGCATCTGTGAAAAGGCACCAGAAGCTGTCCCTGCATCAGACAGAACGAGTTCCAGCTGGCCCCAAGACGGACCTGCCACTAATCAAAACTGAGCCAATTAATGATGATAGTAGTGCCTCTGTGATAACATATTAAAGAAGTGGTAAAAAGCTGCTGCACAACAACAACTGGGAGAGAGGAGTCAGAATATGTAAAACAATGATGTAGACACAAAGGTCAGTGAAGGAGGAGTGAGGAGGAGGAAGAGAAGCTCCAGGTGCTAGAGCAGAGCAGCCTGTGGTGAAGAGAGGCTGTCACCCTGCAGGCCATGGACGTCATTGTGTAACCAGTTCTACTTAACAGCATTTAAGAAGCATCACTGGATTAGGTAGTCTAAGCATCCTCAGCATGTAAATTTATGATAATTTCAGACATATTCTGAGTTTCCCTGTAAAGTGCAGGAGAAATCTACAATCCACCACTGGCTTTCGGGGTGTAGTCTTGATCTCTTTCTCTCTTTATTGACTGTTTAGGAAACTTAAACACCACCAGAGAACCAGTAGTCTACTTAAATTATGAAAGGTTATGAACTAAACACTCTACAGAGGAAGATCTCTGCCAAAGTTCCATGACCTCTCTCTCCTTTGACATCTTTGTTGTTGGTTCTTTAGCAGCCCAGCTTCAAAACCAGATTACACCATCACCCAGTATGAACTATGAACTTTCTGTTTAAAGGGGAAATTTGTTGAGATTGAGAATTACATAGACCTTATGAGTTCCACTTCTTGGGTAACAGTACTGACATTTTACCTGAAAACACCATTTCTGAGATCTCTGTGCTTTACTATCATTCCATTCAAAAGCACAGGATTACCCCAAAAGTAAACTTTCTCTAAATGTGTATTTCTTATAACTGTCAAGGATCAAACTCAAGGTAAGTGGGGCCTGGATTACAGAAGACAGAAGGTTTGTCAGCAATTTAGAAGGTCACTTAGGTGGGGTTTTACCTCACTGTATAAGCAAAACAATATCTGTGTGACTGGTAATATTATAGAAACTTAAAAAAAAAAAAAAGTTGAAAAGCTTTTCCAATTGAAGTAGTTTATAATTTAAAATCCATACCTAGATACAAGAGCTGCTGTGAAGCATCTTCCTAAAAGCATATCAAGGTTTACTGCTTAAATATATCTCATAGGATGTTTTTGTTATACATCCAAGATGCAATCAGTGTTTTAATTCACCATGGCTGCATATGCCTAATACAAACAGATTCTCTTAACGCACCCAGTGCAACGGTCACAATTTTACAACCCCCAGCATATTAAGTACTCAAAATACATTAAAACGCATCAGAACTAGACGGCCCTTTGAAATGCTTCTACAGAAAAAATGCAGAAACCAGTGGGCTTTTCTAAACTTGCAGAACCTACGTCTTTCTCCCCTATACTTAGGTTCTCCGTCTACACCCATTAATTCGGGAAAGAAAACTGATAAAAGATAGCTAGTACTAACAATAAACCCCTGCATCTTTTCCCTTATCATTGTGAAAGTCCTTTTCACACTTTATTTTGCTACAAAATCAAATCACATATTTGGCATTGACCTCCTGGTTACAGCGTAAAGAAAAGTATCTGTGCTGTAAAGCCTACCAACTGGAAATCATAGACATAAAGATTGTACAAGATCAACAATAATAATCTTTTAACATGAATATTAAAACATGTATCTAAAAAAAAATTGCCTGACTTAGAAAATAATACTTTTTCTCATTTATATTCCAAAGCTACTTACTATACTTCTACAAATATTTGACAGGACTTACATTTTTACTACAATTTTTTTAAATTATTTAAAGGATTTGCAAATAATTTCTAAAAAATAAACGTTCTTTATTCTTATTGATATTGACGTGAATACTTAGATAAGAGTTACAAACAGAAAACACACATTGCTTTAGATGGAGTGGAGTTGTATAAAACAAGCACGAATTTTACTATGATTACATTATATGATAAAAATTGTAGCTCCAAAATGCAACAGGTTGAATTGTTATAACGGCTTTAGAATTTGGACTTTAGTAACTAACTTTTATATACCTATTCTCTAAAACAGCTGAAAGTCCTGTCCTTAATGGTTCAATTAATTTACCTCTACCACCCCCTCACCCCCACCTAGTGTTATTTGAAATATTCAAAGGTATCTCGGATATTTACAAGGTTGACATACAAAATTAATTAATGAGATAACTGTGCCTTTCTAGAGGAGTAGCTTAAGATATATGTACTATCTTAAAATATTTCAAATTACACTAGAAGCTCGTGTTTAGGCTACTCAATCAAAGCCCAGACTGCATTTATTCCACAAAAGAAGGGCTATGCAAGTGAGATTTAATAAACCTACCTGAAATTAACTCTTCAGCCTCTGTGTGGGATATCCCATGTTTTTTCTGTTGCTTCTCTCTACTATATTCTATAGTATAACTGTCAGCTTTGTGTGAGCTTCTCAGATAACCTACAGCATCTCAGATGCACTGGTCATATTCAGGTAATTGCATGAAATTTGGAAAGAAAGTGTTTCACAAGAAATGAAGCAGCCAGGAAAAAAAGAATAGTGGATGTAGGTGCTGGCCCCTTGAGAGAACTCCCTGGTCTTGATTTAATTATCTAAATATAGACTCCTGCCGGGTTTTAAGATGTCCTGGGTTATCTAAGATCAAAGGTGGCAGATATGTCACAGCTGGGGCACCCATCTCCTTCTGGACTGACAAGTGGGGAGTCAGATGAGATACCCTAAGATATCTGAAATTACCTAGATCCACATTTTTGACTCACTGAATTCAGCCTTCTAGTCATAAGCCTATCAAAGACCAAATACCCATGCATTATATGAGCTTACAGTTAATAGCAAATGTTTGGGTTGAAATTCTAAGCAAAAGCAAGAGTGAGAACCTACTAAATTTTCTCACATCAGATGAGAATTATGTTGTGTAATATTCACATATAAAAAGTGCATGTTGCTAGAAGATCTAATTTTATATCCTTACAGCACCTACAGAGCTGATTAGTTTTCTGTTGCTATACTTAAAAGATGTGACAGATTTGTATACGTTGACTATACAAATCTTTTAATATGTGTAATCTATTTTTATTTAAATCTGAAACCAATTTGGTATATTGATTTTTCTTTTTTTTTTTTCTCTTTTTTTTTTTTTTTTAAGGCCAAAAACCTCACACATAGAACTGTGCTTATGTGATACAGAATTAGAGACACTGCAGTTAGTAATGCCTATAATTAATTTCATATGTTGCCCACGGATAATGTTGTCTTTCAATTAGAAGCCTTTGGTTTTTTGTGTGGTTTTTTTTACCCATTTCTGACATTATTCCACAAATTAGCATGAATATTTTGTTCATTTCTGTAAATACATCTAGTTAATTAAGCAAATCTAGAATATCAGTTACTGGGACATGGAGCTTGGCATTTGGTAGGAAGTTCCCTAGCATCAGCACTTTGCTGATACATAATTGCCTGATATGCAATCATTTAATTGAATACTGTACCAACAAGTATTTTCTAATTTTAGTAGTTAATTTAGCAATCTTAACATAATTTTATTTTGCTTTGAAGTATAATAACGAAATTAATCTGTATTGCATAGGTAGCAGAAGGGAGAAGCATTCACGGTTATATAAAGCTAACTGAGTAATGAACTATGACACTATTGGGAGAACATTCTATAAGAAATTAGAGAAAAAAACTGGATTAGTCATCCATATTTCATTCTATAAATCAGTAAAGCCATTTCTCTTCTAAAAAAATTATCTAAAGGATATTTTTTTCAGTATAAATGGCAGTATAAATTAATTTTTTTCATAATCTGAATTCATACCATATGTGAAGTGAAGATACAAGCTGAAAGAGTCCATCTGTCCCAATTATGTCTAATCCATCACTAAATCTTGTTGTGAACACATCAATCAGTGTGAGACATACAAATATTCATTACATCAAACTGAACAATGTTAGTAATTTGCAATAATGTGAAATCGGAGTATGCATTTTCACAAGGTGGCAACGTTTTAAAATCATTAGTCAAAGTCCATGTACAGTGAAGGAATCAAGAGATAGCAATGAGACTTTTTAAAAGTGACCAGGGAAAGTTACTTGGTGTGAGACCAAAGAAGAGACAGGAGAAATAGTGTGAGATCTAAGACAAAATAAAGATGATACATAAGAATCCAGAAAAAAAAAAAAATCATCTGCAAACTGAAAGAAAAATGGTAGATAAAAACCACATTTGTAACAGAAAAGGAACATGCAGACCAACATTATCAGAGGCTTCTTATAAAGGAGCATCAGTAAGACTTTTCCTGACAGGGAGACAGACACTAGAAAATATTAGATCTGCGGCAGACTCTGTGGTGGTCAATCGACTAGGCAAGAACTGTTTTTTCTTCCTATCTTTTTTCCTTCCTCTGTAAAATGTGTAAGGTTATGCTTAAGAACTGCATCAAATAATGTGTAAGATTGTGCAAGCTCTTTTCCAGAGTACCAGAGTACTCAGTAAAAAGGCTGCAAGAAGTTACTGCCACACAAGAATTCTGTGGAGGTAGGGAAAGAAATAAGTTTGTTAACAAAAGGAAAGCTTTGGGGAAACCTTCAGTTCAGGGTCTTTTAAAGTATGTGTGAGAAGTACAAACAATGACTGAAGTAATAAAGCGGTGCAGAAAGTCTCTACTGAAGCTTAGTGGCTGCCACCGTCACTACTCATGGCTGAAAGGGTTGAGTATACCTGAGACTACACCAGGTTTGTTAAAGAAAAACTAAGTTTGCAGGCAAAGAACATAAAAAGGACTCATCCAGTTAAGACAAGGGTGAAGTTCAGAATGAGAGAACAGAGGAAGATCAGTGATTGGTGATGTAGGAGTCTTTTGGAGGAAAAGAGGAGGCATTAAAGGAATAGAGGTAGAAAAGGGCAAGAACTGCTACTGAAATTGAGGGTAAGTGATCTGCAAACTCTGAAAACTTATTTTTTTTTTAAACAAAAGAGAGAACAGTAAGACAATGTTTTCATAGACTAACAATGGGAAAGGACTCTTTTGAATGAAGACCTTTATCTTGACAAAAATCATCTAAAAGAGCTGTCAGAACTGCTATAAATGCTGTGTCTTGTTACAATATGAAATGAGAACAAAACAAAACACAACCGCTGTTAATAAGTTTAAAGACAGTGCAATAGTAGGAAAATAAATGAGATCAATCATTGGTAATAAAAAGATTACAATGAGCTGGGCTGCATCAAAAGAAGCGTGACCAGCAGGTCACGGGAGGTGATTTTCCCTCTCTACTCTGTGCTCATGAGACCCCACCTGGAGTACTGAGTCCAGCCCTGGAGTCCTCAACATAGAAAGGAAATGGACTTGTTGGAAAGGGTCCAGCAGAGGGCCACAGAGGTGATTAGAGGCATGGAGCACCTCTCCTTGAAGACAAGCTGAGACAGTTGGGGTGCTCAGCCTGGAAAATAGAAGGCTCCAGGGAGACATTTAGCAGCCTTCTGGTACCTAAATGTGGGCCTGCAGGAAAGATGGAAAGGACCTCTTTGTCATGGAGTGAAGGGAGAGGACAAGGAATAATGTTTTTAAATCGAGACAGTATGTTTAGATTATGAAGAAATTCTTTACTGTGAGGGTGGTAAGACACCGGAACTATTACCCAGAGCAGTTATGCATGTCCCATTTTGGAAGTGTTCAAGGTCAGGTTGGATGGGGCTTTGAGTAATCTGGTCTAGTGGAAGGTATCCCAGGCCACGGCAGGGGAGTTGGATGAGGTTGTCCAAGGTTGTGGTCTTTCAAGTCTTGAATACTTTCAAGGACAGATATACCACAACCTCCCTGAATAATTTGTTCCAGTCTTTGACTGCTTTAAGGGTAATTTTTTTCCTTATATTTAATCAGAATTTCTGACTATTTTATGCCTCTTGCCCTGTTGTCACTTCTGACTCCATCTTCTTTATGCTGTCCTGTCATCTCTGCACATACAGCACTTCATCTTTAAAATTTATATCATTTATATTGTAAATTAGCTGTGACTATAGAGTAACATGGAATTGATGTCAGTTATCACTGACATCTGTGGTACTTTATGTCATAGATCTCTGCTTTGGCTATATTTGCTGTGACCAAAATATGCATCACTCAACATCCGTGCTATATCTATCTCACCCATTAGGTCTGTGATAGTCTCTGATAGTGTGTACTTGTCTGCTGCATTTTGTTAAGTTGCTGTTAACCTGTCACATAATATTTAGGAAATTCAGTTTTTGCATAGTTATTGTCACTGACAGTTTAGGTTTTTCTATCTCTTCACTGGTTGTTGTCACATTAACGTCAAGCCATCAATTGCGTGAATGCAGTCCATTGCTGCCCTTCTTCACTGACTCATCACAACCTGTATTTCATGATCCTTTTACATTTAAAGTGCACATAGGGAATGCTGCTCTTTTTACTATGCTATCCATGCTCAGAGAATAAAAGAACTTTAGGCATAAACTGGATTACTTTGTAGTGTTCTTCTGTCAGTGCTGTCTCATGCCTCCCTAGATGGCTGTACATCATCTCCATATGTTCAACTGCTGTCTGTAGGTTTTCCTACTGGTTTCATAGCAGTTTGAAACAAGTACTTTTCTTCTTTTTCTTCTCCCAAATTAGGATATTCTGAAACAGTGTTTCATGTAATATATTAGATAAAGAGATTTCAAATTTAAACATGTCACCTAAATATTAAATTCATGCTCCACCCAGTGAACCATTCTTCTGTTAAACTGGTTTCCTCTCCTCTGCTTTGTACACAAATATTGCTTTTTACTATGGTGCACTTCACTGCTCGTACACATAAGTATTTTTTTTTTTTTCCACTGTTGTAGCTCCCTAGCTTGCTTAACAGAGGCAGTAGAATTAGTTTCTTTGTATAATATCAGGGGCATCTTACTCCTTGTTGCTACTGTTGATTACCTGTTGATACAGCATATATAGCTTAAATTAGTAAATCTGAAATTAAGTAGTAAAGCAAAACATATTTCTGTACTATTTGAGCCATATGTATCATTTCTGACTCTAGCCAGAAATAAAATTTGGGCAGGCTTCTGATATCTATTTATTGACAATCGAAATATTTACAATCTTGTAGTCATGCAGTAAATTTTCAATTTGCCAGAAATTACCAGTTAATCAGCTATTTCAGCAATGTACAATGTCCCTGAACACTTCATTCCATCATCTAGAAATTGTATGTAAACACAAAACATAAAATAAAATCCCATCTGTCCTGCTTTCGGCTGGGATAGAGTTAATTTTCTTACTAGTAGCTGTTACAGTGCTATGTTTTAGATTAAGGATGAGAATAATGTTGCTAACACAATAATATTTTAATTGTTGCTAAGCAGTGAAGGACTTTTCAGCTTCTCCTACTGTCCTGCCAACCAGAGCGCAGGGGACACTCAAGTAACTGGGAGGAGATGCAATCAGGACAGCTGACCCCAATGACAAAAGAGATATTCTGTACCATATGACATCTTGCTCAGCAATAATAAGCTCAGGGAAGGAGGAAAGGGCAGACATTCAGAGTTACAGAGTTTTGCCTTCCAAAGTAATCATTATGTGTGGCAATACATAATTAGGCTGAACAGGCTAGATCAGTGGGCTGAGGTCGATGGTATGAGGTTCAGCAAGGCCAAGTGCCGAGTCCTGCACTTGGGTCACAGCAACCCCATGCAGTACTACAGGCTTGGGGAAGAGTAGCCAGAAAGCTGCCTGGCAGAAAAGGACCTGGGGGCTTTGGTCAACTGCCAGATAAATATGAGCCAGCAGTGTACCCAGGTGGCCAAGAAGGCTGATAGCATCCTGGACTGTGTCAGGAATAGCATGGTGAGTAGGACTCGGGAGGTGATCGTCCCCCTGTATTCGGCATTGATGAGGTCCTCACCTCAAGTATTGTGTTCAGTTTTGGGCCCCTCACTACAGGAAGGACATCGAGATTATGGAGTAAATCCAGAGAAAGGCAAAAAAGCTGGAGAACAAGTCTTAGGAGGAGACGATGATGGAGCTGGGGTTGTTTAGCCCAGAGGAAAGAATAGACCTTATCGCTATCTACAACTACCTAAAAGGAGGCTGTAGAGAGGTGGGATCAGTCTCTTCTCCCAAGTAACAAGCCACAGGACAAAAGGAAATGGCCTCAAATTGTACCACAGGAGATTTAGATTAGATATTAGGGAAAAAATTACACTGAAAGGATTATTAAGCATTGGAATAAGCTGCTCAGAGAAATGGTAGAATTGTCATCACTCAAGGTATTTAAAAGACAGTTAGACATAGTGCTTAGCAATATGGTTTAGTGATGTTTTTTGACAGTGTTAGCTTGATGGTGGGACTCAATGATCTGAAAGGTCCTTTCCAACCTAGACAATTCTGTGATTATATGATGGAGCCCTACATTCGTGGGTGAACACCTACATGGGAAGAAATGAATTGTTTTCTTATTTTGTTTTGCTTGCATGCATGGCTTTCGTTTTACTTATTAAAATGTCTTTATGTCAACCCACAAGGTTTCTCACATTTATTTTTCTGATCCTCTCCCCCATCCCATTGCAGGAGAGTGAACTAGAGCCTGCATGGTATTTAGTTGCCAGCTGGGTTTAAACCATGATTCCATTAGTTTTCAGAATTGTAGTACAGGCAAGAACCTTGTAAAGGCACTTATAGAACAAATGGGAAAGATCTAGGGAGATCAGATGAGTCTATGCATAGAAATCATGAAGATATACAGGAACACAGGAGGCCTTCATGAACATGAACTTTTTATGTACTAAACAAGTAGCCCCTTAACATTTTCTATTAAGAAAAGGAACTATGGATGGAGAGGTGAAGCAGAACAATAAGATCTGTCAAACTACATTTTTTGTCAGCAAGCATGCTAGACAATTACACCTGGATGTAAGTACTGTCAGTTCACATCATCCTGGTAGTGACTGCTTGAGAAGCTGTTCAACTGCCGAGGGTAGAGCTGCATTTGTAGGGTCTATCCATGCATTTGTCAGACATAAGAATCATAGAATGGCTCTAAAGCCGGAATGGACCTTAGAGATCATCAAGTTCCAACCCCCCTGACATAGACAGGGACACTTCTCACTACAGTAGGTTGCTCAAAGCCCCATCCAGCCTGGTCTTGAACACTTCCAGGGATGGGGCTTCTACAACTTCTTTTGGGTAACCTGTTCCAGTGCCTCACCACCCTACAGGAAAGAATTTCTTTCTAGTATTTAATCTAAATCTCCCCTCTTCCAGTTTAAAATGTTCATCCTATTGCTACACATACTGACAAAGAGTCCCTCTCCAGCTCTCCTGTAGGGTCCCTTCAGGTACTGGAAGGTTGCAATAAGGTCTCCCCAAATCCATCTGTTCTCCAGGCTGAACAACCCCAACTCTCTCAGCCTGTCCTCATAGGAGAGGTGCTCCAGCCCTCCAATGGTTTTAAACTGAAAGAAAAAATGCTTTAAACATAGCAAACAAAACAACTCTTGGTAGAAGGGAATCAAGCAAATGACCAGTCTCTGAAAAACTATTTTAGCTTTTTAACTGTACAACCCAGCTGCTATAACACCACAGTGATCTCAAAGCTCTTTCAGCTATTCTTCCACTGACCATTTAACTCCTGACCTCAGCTGACACTTCTTTTCTTTATTGTATTTGTGTCTATAGAATACATGCAGAGGAAAAAATCCCAGAATTCTAAGCTGCCAGTGTAATCAGTGGACACCTAGTCAATACAGTTAGTAGGGTCTGGAGAGCTATTCAACTCACTGCTAGTTCATACATTGACAGGTATTTTAAACTTTGTTATTTGGAGCTCTGTTTCAACCATGTTGTCATCATATCATAGCTTTTCTTTCCCTGTCATTGACCATTAAAGTGATAGGCAGCAAGGGCATTGTTTAAAGGCAAACAAAGTCATTACACCTTTCCCTTCATTTTGCTGCATTCCTTCAGAAATATATACCTAAACAACTTCATCTTTCCTCTGCTGCTTAGGGTTACTGAAGTCTGTCCCTTCGAATTTATTTTTACTCTGTTTTTTTCCACAAGCTTGGAATGCCAAACAACCATGAAGCATTTTAAAATTTCTCTCAGTTTTGAGTTCAATTTAGAGGCTTTTCTGGCTGAGAGAAGAAAAAATAAGCATGAAATCACACTCTGTGCATTCAGTTAAGAATTTCTCTGTGGATTTACAGAATAACTAGTGACAAATCTACTGTGCAGGTATAATTTACAATGCACAGTAGCACTTTTCCAGGAGCTCCTGGAAGAAGAAGTTCTTAAGAGAGACTTGACTATATAAAACATAAAAATCAGTATCATATTTTGGTAACCTGCCGATGCCTGATTAGTTTTTGGGCCTTATGTCTCTTGTATTTGCGTACCTCTAACCAACCTTTTGTTAATTACATATCACTGATTTTTTTCAAAGCAATTTGCCACTATAATTTGCTACATTACAGAATCACAGAATGATATGGGGTTGGAAGGGGCCTTTGGAAATCATCTAGTCCAACCCCTCTGCCAGAACAAGTCCACCTAGAGCAGATTGCACAGGAATGTGTCCAGGAGTGTTTTGAATGTCTCCAGAGGTAGAGTCTCCATCACCTTTCAGGGCAGCTTCTTCTAGTGCACTTTCACCCTCAAAGTAAAGTAGATTTTTCCCATGTTCAGATGGAACTTCCTATGTTCTAGTTTGTGCCCATTTCCTCTATTCTGTCACTGGGTACCAGTGAAAAAAGACTGGCCCCATCTTCTTGACACTCACCCTTTTGGTACTTATAGGCATTGATCAGATATCCCCTCAGCCTTCTCTTCTTCAGGGTAAAAAAATCCAAATCCCTTAGCCTTTCCTGATAGGAGAGATGTTCCAGGCCTCTGATCATCTTCATGGTCCTCTACTGTACCCTCACTAGCAGTCCCCATCCTTCTTGAACTGGGGAGCCCAGAACTGGACACAGCACTCCAGATGACGCCTCATGAGGACAGAGTAGAGGGGAAGGATAATGTCCCTCAATCTGCTGGTCACACTCTTCCTGATGTATCCCAGAATACCATTGGCCTTGTTGGCCACAATGGCACACCACTGGCTCATGGCCATCCTATTGTCCACCAGGACTCCCGGGTCTTTTTCTTTAATTTGCATTCTTACATTCTTAAACTATTCTTTGCTAAAATGTCTCTGTAATTCAGAAAGACCTTTTTCTTACTCTGATGTTATTTTATTCCCTTACATATCATTTTTAGCCCTCAGATATTTACTCCATATTCATTTAAAATTCTCTCAATTTATGTCTCCACAGATAACTTCCTCTGATGCTCAAGTAGTCTATCATTACATTTATTAGGAATCTCATGGTAGTTGTCAAAATGGGTTAGATAAGTGAGTTGGTTTAGATAAACAAGTTGGATTATATACATGGATAGTGAAGTGAATTAAAAACTAGCTGAAACTCCAGGTACAAAGTCCAGTGGGAGCCCAGTCACCAGTGGTATACATCAGAGGTCAATAATGGGCTCTTCATTAATTATGATGGGTCTAGAGTGCATCCTCAGCAAGCTCACAAATGATAGAAAACTGAGTGGAGTAGTTGATACACCAGATGCATATGCTGCCATTCAGATAGACCTCAAAAAGATGGAGAATTGGGTAGACCTTATGAAGGGAAATGTCAAGTACTACACCAGTTCAATCTGGGGCCTGACTGGTTGGAAAGTACCTTCGGAGAGAGGCACTTGGGAGTCCTGGTAGACAGTGAGTTGACTATGATGCAGCAACATGCCCTCACTACCAAGAAGATTAACAGCCTCCCAGACAGTTTTAAGAAGACTGCTGTCAGCAGAATGGTTATCCTTGCTCTCTCCTCTGTCCTGGGCCCAGTTCTAGGTTGCACAGTACAAAAGATGCATAGACACACTGGAGACCAAGTCTAGCACAGGGCCATGAACATGATTAAGGGCCTGAGAGAGGTGAAACTGCTGAGCCTGGAGAAGATTCAGAGGCTCTAATTCATGTGTATTAATACTTGATAGCAGAGAATAAAGCAGATGGAGCCAGACTCTGTTCAGTGATGTCCAGTGAAAGGACAAGAGACAATGGGTGCAAATTAAAACACATAAATTTCAAACCGAATACAAGAAAATATTATTTTTTTTTTAGTGGAAGGGTGGTTGTGCACTGGAATAGGTTGTCCAGCGGAATTGTGGAGTCTCCACCTGGAGAGATATTAAAAAACTGACTGTACATGGTTGTGATAACATGCTTTAGTTCTGTTTGAGCAGGGTATTTGGACCAGATCATCTCAAGAGGTCCCTTCCAATCTCAGCCATCCTGTCATTCTATGAAATGCAATCTCAATTTCACTGAAACAAAAATAAATGTGTTAAATTATATAAGATAGCTTATTTCTGTGTGAAACAAACAAAATCTTTTTCCTCCTTCCTAAATTTTGTCAGACTTTTTATTATCTCCTTTATTTTGGATATGTTCCACACTAGTTTTCACAAAATCTCATTATCCTGACACCGCAAGAAAAATATAATCTTCTGTCTCTGACCCTGTTCTTGAAACAAGGAAATAGATATTACCATTTCATCTGGGACATCTGCACTTTATCCAAAATGTCTTCATTTTTATCATTTGTGCATAACACAATCTTGTTTTCTATCTCCCTCATTTGACTTTTGTTTCCAATCTCATAATTACATATTAACCAGTAAATGCTAAAGCTCAAGAAAGGAATGCAGGAAACAAAAACTTTAGTTTTAAAATTACGTTGAAATTAATTATGAAATTGTTTAGTAGTCTATGGTATCAGACTTTTTAATTACATTCTACTTCATAAAGGGGTGTGTGTGGGGGGGGGTGTTTATAAAAATAAAGTAGAAACCAGCAATTCATTGTTCCATATGTATAAATCATATGTCCATGCATACTTTTCCAATCAAAATTTTGACTTCTGGGAAAGCTATTAATTCTGAACTTCTGTGGCTGTAAGTTTGAGTGTGTCACACTGCTGTTCTGACTTATTTGTGACACTTTGTTTTTGGTCAGTGAACTGGTACAAAGGTTCAAGCCAGTTCACTTAGATGAGGAACCACTTAGAAAACAGACATAGATGCAATCACAGAGGTTAATACAGGATCAAAACTCCTTTATTGTAGCTTCTCACAGTAACATACAGATTCCTGCAGGTTTTCTTATTATCCGCTTAGACTAAACGACAGTAAGCATCCCTCTTCTCCCTTAGTGAGGCTTAATAACCTACTGTGTATGTGAATAGGTACATGGAGCCTGCTTTTCATGAGGTTTGTTAGCACAGTCACAGGAAGATACTCAGTTTCTGTAAGAGAAGCAATTAGAAAAAAAAAAGAAAAAAGGAAAATAACAGACAATTCCAGTAACACCACATATAGGCAACTTCAGGCTGTTGTCATTAATTTTGATTTTTGCATGCAGAGTTGTCCTGTAATATCACTATATGACATGTGAACATCATTCTTTGATCATAATTAGTGAACAGTACCCAAGAAAACTATTAAAATGTGAGAAAAGAGAATCATCCTCACTCAGATGGGATAGAGAAAGGTTAATCAGTAAGTGTACCTTTTGCTCTCTATTGGCAGAAGCTCAGAGGAACCTTTTAGAGAGTCTACTGTGGAAAGAGTCAAATTGTAACAAATCGTACCAAGGTACATAGGAAGATAGTTCAGGAAATTGGATTACTTTCTTGTGAAGAGGGCTTTAAACTAGCATTGCCAGTGGAGTGGAGCCTCAGTCTATCCCACTACTACCAGTTTGATGACAGTGCCAGCAATAGGTGTACAAAACTAAAGAAGTGTCATGAGTCAGCAGAAGATCATGTGGAATACACACAGAGGAATTTCAGCCACACCAGCCAGTAAGTCAACTTCATCGGGGGTCCACTACGAATGCCTTGATGATGAGAAGGACTCTGTCAGAAAGTCTAGTGATAGGACAAGGGGGAGTGGTTTTAAATTGGAAAATTGGAAGTGGGGAGATTTAGATTAGATTTTAGGAAGAAATTATTTTCTGTGAGGGTGGTGAGACACCGGAAGAGGTTGCCCAGAGAAGTTGTGGGTGCACTATCCCTGGAAGTGTTTACGGCCAGGCTCGATTTGGGTCTTTGAGCAACCTGCTCTAGAGGGAGGTACCCCTGCCCATGACGGGGGGGTTGGAACTCAATGATCTTTAAGGTCCCTTCCAACTCTAACCATTCTATGATTCTATGATAACCCAAGTAGCATAGGGAATAAACAAGAGGAGTTAGAGACATGTGCACGCCTGCAGGGCTACGAACTTACTGGCATCAAGGATACATGGTGGGAAAGCTCCAGTGACTGGGATGCTGGAATGGAAAGGATACAGGCTCTTCAGAAAAGACACGGAAGGGAGACAAGGAAAAGGTGTTGTCCTCTATGCCAGTGGCCAGTTAAGAGTGCATGGAGCTCCACATGGGAATGGAGGAGGAGCCAACCAGGAGCTAAGAGATCAGGTATAGACTGCACTGAATGAACTGCTATCCTTTAACATTGAAGGGGAGAGAGATTATGTGATAACAGCTTTTAACTATATACAAAATTGAGAACAAAATTAAAAGAATAATTCAATTCTATGCTCATTTTATATAGGAAAATATGCATTTGAATTACATGCAGAAAGGAAGTTTCAGAGGTAGAAATGAGAAAGAATTTACAAGAAGGATAATAAAGCACCAGGACTGACTGCCTGTACAGACATTGGAAAGACAAAAATCTGTTGCAAAAGTTACCATATAATTCAGTCTACCTTGGTGCACAGAAAAAGATAACTACAGGAAGTATTTTCCAGTCCTACAAATTCTGAATATTGAAACTAAGAACTTTAAATACATGACATTATTAAAAGTTCTTTTTACATGGAGGCAATGATTGTACACCAATTGAGATGATTTGCATCCTAGACAAACTTCTTTCTCTTTATTCAACATAAAGAAATAGTGACATTACAGAGATGCAGATAAACGCACTGAAGTTTGGATGTTACTACATGGATGTTTTCCGCTCTTGCACAAATGAGACAATATACAGCATCATTTTGTCTAGACACTGTTATAAATTTAAGCAGCTAAATTCACATTACATGACTTCTTAGACATACTAAATGCTTTGCTAAAAGCCTGTGTAAATGCCCAGCTGTGTCCTTAAGTTCATAAATATGGATCATGATAATATGCATTGCAATTTTTTTGAGAAACTGAACTTGCATATGCAAAAGCACATAAACTGTTGCATTCCTCCTCAGAGCCATAAAATGCATGGCCCATCTACAGTTTATCATTTTCCTGGTCAACCAACAGATGAACTGAAGTACTGAATGGTTAATCAAGCACAATCCGGGGCATAATATTTTCTCAAAGGAATTTTAATATCAAGCTAAAAAAATGCAATAATTTGGCTACATAGGTGACTTGATTTACCATGGCATAAATTCTCATACAGAAAAGCCATTCATATGTCGATACCTATGGTTCTGTAATGTGTGCTCCTATCCAGAGAAATCTGAGATTTGAGATGCATAAAATTCCACGTGGAAACAGAAATGTTTCCTTGTTTCTTACATGCTGACTCTTCTATGCAATCTTCAATAACCCAGTAACGGAAGCAAGATCAAAAAAGCCAAGGAAACTGCAGTATTTTAGTAGTAGTATTGTGCCAGGAATATTGAATTTATTGGCTGGGTAGAAAAGGCTAATAGAATGAAATTGAGAATTATTTCTCTTTGAGACCAATTTCATTCCCTGACACTTGAAAATGCAGTAGCTGTCTTTGGAGCTTATATTTGTCAATGATCTAGGTATCATAGAGAAACAGGCACTTCTTATCAAATTGCTTAAATAGTCTGTGTGTAAATAACATTTAAAAGACTAGCTGAGCTCAGTTCAGTCACCCAGATGTAAGATATTTTCAGGGGCTGTATGGGGCTAATCAATATGCCACATGCCCTGTGGGAAGCTCTATGGGAGATCTTCTGAATAAGCAAGCAGAGGGCTCAGGGGGAGGCGTATCTAAAAGAGCACTAGAGAATTAGCTTAAGCAGCAGCTGAATCTCAGCTCAGAGATTAATCAGAAAGCTACAGTGCAGAAATACCAGAAAAAAACAGGCTACATGAGGAATTTCTTATTGTTACTCTGGATGAGCATTGCTACTTACAGCAGTTAAATTAACAAAACTTATATAAGTTAAAGCACATTCTGCATTGGGTGACTGTTTCTCCCTTACTGTACCTATACAAACAAGCCGTTCAGAAAGAACATGAGAGAAGCAATAGATCAAAGTACTCAGGGCTGGGCATGTTCCATGTACATCAGGTGAGGTTCAGAGCTTTTACTCCTGACTAGTTTTATTTTGCTGATGTCATTTACTGAACATACCTATCATGTGTAATATAAAGCTGTCTGAAGATTCAGAGCTTTGTTTTCCAATAAAAAACTAAAGCATGCATGTTCACTCATAACGTGAAGTTTCTGACTTAGCTTCCCCTCACAGAAATTTACTTTGTGGGGAGCAAATCTATTCAGTAAATTTAATCAATAAACGTAAGTGAGGACAATCGGAAGATTCGCTTCAAAACCATGCATGTTTTGAAACAAAACATGAATGAGGAAGAAGGCAATGCTGGGATTAAAAATTGCTTCATTACACTGTATTGATTACACAATCACATAAATTAAAATTATAGTGAAGGGGAGTTACTTTAATTCCCAAATAAGAGCACTTCTTTAAGAGTTCGGCACATTTGACCTAAGCATTTGCTATACTCTTAATTTCTCCTATTATTTTCTAGAATCTGTGGCATCTAAATTTGTAAGAAAATGCTAGACACTTCCATATATCCCACAGAGTCTACCTAGTCCTTTTAAAAAAATCTTTATTTAACTTGTGGTGGTGACAGTATGTGCATAACAGTCTACTGGTTAGAAGATTGTCCAGCTTACTTTACCTTGCAGTGGTGAAATGCAGATCTCAGCGCAGTGTGACATAACACAGTGTCTGACCCTCACAGCATAAACTGCACCTTGTGAAATCAACTTCACTTATCCTCATGTGAGCCATTTGTGTGCATAAATGCTAGAGATGACACATCAAATCATGGATATATACACATATACATTTAAATAAAGAAACAAATAAAAATCCCCCACCTCAAAACGTTGTTTCAGCCTAACACCTTAGAGTTTTGATTGTGATGACCAAAACTGCGGTTTCCTACTTATTTCCTTGAAATGCAAGCACATTTTAATTTTTATTATTTTTTCCATTCAAACTTCACTGGAAGAAAAGCCAAAATAAAATCTATTCCCCTGTCATGGAGAGGATTACCTAACTATCTTCTCTTTTAATCAATTATCTTAAACATTCATTAGAGTCAGTCTTTATCTTACTTGTTCTCTATCTGATCCCATAACAAACGGTTGCCAAACCCTGAAAGGCAATGAAAACTTAAATAGAAGTAGGCACCTGGTGCCTCTGTCTGTGTACAGACAAGTAAAGCTAAGCACTAAGGATAATTTTACACAGACTTGAGTACCAACACTTATCCCAGGTGGTTTATAACTCAGAAATTATAATTCAGAAAATTGAATCTCTACTTAAGGCATTGACTATTTCAGTTTTGAATGCCAGATCTTTTTCAACATTCCAGGTTAAAGAGGTTTCTAAATTTTAAGGCTTCAGCTCATCATCATCTCAGCTCTGTAGAAAAAAAAATAAAATTGCAAATTATCCACATTAAAGAAACAATTTTATTCAATATTAAATGGGATTCTTGGTTAAATTTTGGTGATAAATGATATGGAGGAGGGAGAAAAGATGGAACCCTCTAAAACCAGACTGTCAGCAGACACTGTAATATCATATGTACAATATACCAAGTAAAGTATCCAGGCAAAATGGATTCAATTCGTAAACTTTATTGCTTCAGTGACTGTTGTTTAGATGTGCAGATCTCTTGGGAGAAAGTGCATGTAAACAAAATAAACGCATATAGACATTTTAACCTGAATCCTTATTATTCTTTATTAACTAACCAATATTTCAGTGAAGATTCACTGTTGATATTACATCTACACACTTGGACTAATATATTTTACTCCCATGCAGAGTTAGTGCATAACATGTTTTCAAGTCAAAATAACTCACAACTGTCATTTCTTGACCAGACTTTTAAGCAGAATGTATACTGTAATTAAAGGTAGTATGAAAGTGTTTCGATTGAATTTATTAAGGTATACTGTATGCACATGCAAAGAGGCAGATTATTAAGAACATATGATCTTTGAAATAAAATAAAGTGAACTGGAACAATTTAGTAATGATACTGCTATAACAGACTCAGGAAAATCTTCTGGTTTTAACGTTTAGAAGAAATTGCACAGGAAAATAATATTTTTTTACATATACACTTGCAAAGCGGGAAAATATTTTATTATTCATCTCTGAATTCCCTATCTTCAATCAGGAGCAAAAACATTGGATGAACAGTTATATCATTGCTGATGGGAAGCAATATAATCTCTAGTTACTGGCAGCCGCTGTTCCTGAAACCACGTGATAATGACTGTGAGTTAAACTCTCTATTCTGACAGGAAGAATTTTGCACAGTTTAAAAGCCATCTTACAGAAAGAACCTGTTGATCAAAATGATAATTATCACAATTAAAGCTCTGTCTCAGAAAAAAATTACACAGGGTGTTTTCTCTTAGACCATTAGTATTCCAAGTGTTCACATCCTACCTACCAGGGAAGACACCATATAATAGGCTGTTCAACCCTTCTTCTCAACCGATCTTCTCCTGAAATGACACAGCCATCTATACATTTCTGGGAGAATGGCCTAAGTACATGAAGGAGATCTAATTGATGACATTTTACAGTACTTTGTGAAATTAGGATCATTTTACAATCATCTACACCCTTGTGTTTTCAACATTTTATCTCCCACAAAATATATTTCTGTGCAGGGCAGATTAAATATACTCTAAATAGTAAATTCTGTGCCATGAGTGGTTGAAAAAGTGACAGTGAATGGCTAGTGTTTTCTGTGCCCTGATGACATAGTACTCTATGTGGCAAGTTTGTCAATGGATTCCAGAGAGTCAGTTACCAAAATAAGATTGAATAAACATGATTTTGTGGCTATATAAGTTTTGTTATATGCTCCTTCCCTTTACAAAGTGAAAAATTGTGCTAAATATTTAATGTTTGAAACTATTTTATAACACTCAAAAGTATTATTCAGTACAATACTGTGTGATAAATTTTTACAGAAGTAAAACCAAAACCCAGGTATCTGATATTTCACGTGAATATTCTAAGAGTTAGACCAATAAAAGATTTCCTACTAGAGTTCTACAGCATAAAACAATAGATAAATTTACAGCAAAGATGTTCAGGAACTGGAAAGACAGTTGGAGACAGTCACTGGGAAACTACAGCTGTGGTAGCAGTAGTGGTAAAAGTAGAAAGATTTTTCTGTAAAAGGGAAAGTGATTCTCCCCAGGCTCCCTTCCTCCTTTGCATTCAATGGGAGACCAAGAGAAAAGTTTTAAGTATTCAGTGAATTCAGCATTCTGAGTATTGGAAGAAGTGAAGTATTTTAGATATGAGAAGAATTCAGATAATATAGTTACCAATGAGCTCAGAACAAAGATGTGTAGTGCAGAGACTTCCATATTTCCTAAAAAAAAAAAGAAAAAAGAGGGTGAGGAGGTAAATCTTGGATAGTAGATCTGCACCTTCATACTGTTCAGTGTTATCCCTTTCTCAAAGTGGTTGTCCTAGTTCACACAGCGCAGTATGTATGCATTCCTTCAGTGTGTCTATGATCCTACGCCAGAACTTTTGTGTGTGTCCGTGTATGTGTGTAATGTTTCTTTTGTTTTAGTTTCATTTCATACACACTGTCTAAAATAATGGAAATGATGTGTAGCTTCTTACTGGGTTGCTCTTCTTACAGCATGAAGCTAAGAGCTGGTTAAAGAGCATAAATTTAACATAAAATTATGAGTGCATATTTGAGAATGCAGTTTGCTGAAAGTGTTGGAGGAAAGCTTGGGGTAGAGAAATTCATCAATGTCTCCTTTGGGGAAGAATGATTTGAAAGAATTGTCCCTCACAGTGTACCTGGTCTTTATCCTGAAAATGTTTAGTTGGGATTGTTTAAACCAAGTGAACCACAAATGCAACTGCAAAAATATACAGTGAATCTGTTTCTTAGCAAAAGGCATTAGGAAATAGTTTCTTACCCTTGAACTTAAGAGGTACAAAAGCCATAGTGTCTCCTATTTTGGAGTGAAAATAAGTTCACTTTAGAGAAAAAAAAGAAAAGAACAAATGGAGGAAAATAATCCTTAGCAGTATTTTTGTGATTCTCCCACATGTCAAATTCAGGCACAAACACTATGTGTTAGTGATTTAAAATAATGAAGCTAACTCTGTTAAAGTACTCCTTTTTAAGCAATACTGGTTCAAGATTGTTAGCTGTTTCAAGCAGCAGTTTTTTATTTATCTTTGATTCAGAAAGTCTCCTTTTGAATTCCAAGAGCTAGAAATTAACTTCTCTTCCAGAAAATCTTCCTGGAATGAAATAGTAGAAAATATACAATTTTTTGACATGAATCCTAAACCACAGAGTCTGAAAAAATGCTATGTTCCTAAGTCATTGAGTTTTGTACCTTTGAAAACCATGTAAGCATTTGGTTTATTTATCATCTGTGTTGGAAGAAATTGAGAAAGACCTCTCTAAATATTTGCATCTATTTGAAATAGATATAATTCTATTGATCATTCATTGATATCTTTACAAAATATTCTATTGTTCTAAAAAACACTTCATCAATTGTAGCAGATCCGTTAATATTCAAAAACTCATAACTGAAGACAGGGAACATCAGAGATGATAGATACATCGTCATTTTATTCGTCATATGGTGAAATTTATTGGGCGGCATGTATATATTGCTATAATATATGTATAAAAATAGTCTACACACTATGTTTAAAATGTAAAAAACTTTAACATGTTTATGTCAGAATATAAACAAAGAGTCCTTTTTCTAGGGTCTCACATCTGTTCCCTCACACTAATCTGACTTACTATACTTCTGCTTGTTAAATACAGACAAGTATTTAGCAAAGAAATAAAGCTGTTGAACTTTGAAAGCTGATTAACACATTATTAGGCTTCTGATTTTAGCAGGAAAGGAATTTTAAATATTTAGGTTTCAACAAACCCTGCATCTAATCACCCTGGAAATATATGCCTTTATGCACCCAACTTGTGCTGAAGAAATCCCATGTGAAAAAAAAAAAAAAAAATACAGACCTTATCCTTGGTTTCACCTCTCAAATCACACATTCTGATGATTGAATGATAGCTTCAGGTTTCATAGTTACTGCTTATAGATGTAAAAATAATTAAACAACATTAATAATACAAAATTGGACACAATTTTAGATGCCTAAAAGTTATAGGTCTACCTTAGCTTTAGAGTTCCTGAGGGCTTTCTAAGCAATGGACTCATATTTCTTAATGATGGTTCTGTGTTGATTCCTTCTCATTGACTACAAAGCGATCTAGAGTCAAATCTACACTGCTGAATTTAGATGTCTGAAGCTAGCTTGTAGGTTTTTTCCCATCAAAGTTAGGGTTTCCATGAGCAAGCAGACAGTCAGACTTGCTCAGAATTTCCTCTCAAATGCAATATTTATTTTAATGGAATTATTTGTGATTTAATTTCCTGTAGGTAATATTATTGACTTTTATTGGTCATGCGAGCAAATGCAAAATACAAGAACCTTTACAAATGTTTTGCAAAATACCAAGCTGCAGGGGAAAAAAAAAAGGGGGAGAGTGGGGAGGGGAGTGGAGAGGGGGCGGAAATCTGTCAGGCTTCATTTCTATCTGCAAGTATTGTAACAGAAGAACCTTAATGGCAGATAATAGTAAACACTAACTAGAAAGGAAATAATAGGCTCCTCTTCTCATCCTGAGAGCAAATAGAAATCGTAAGAGGAGCACAACAGTCTAAATACTGGATTTATCTTCCTGCAAAGAATAAAACTGAAAGTAGACATCTCTGAATAAAAATAATAGCCATTTTTATTAGTGTCTGCCCATTATCATAAAGATAAACAGTGAAAAGAGCAGTATTTAATCCTAGATCCTGCCATTCAGCAAATGACATCAACAACCCTAACCAATTAAAAGGAAGTGCTGTAAGAACAATTCAAGATAGCCTAAGGTGAAAAAGACAGTACCATTATAGATTAACATTTTTAAAAAACAGTGTAACTTCAATACAGCATTTTGAGTTTTGATTACAGAGATTTTAGAGCACTTTCTATTACACGTCTGAGTATATATAAGTCTTGAAGCTTTTTTTATATATAACTATATTTTTTTGTAATTCAGTGTCTGACTCATATGTGTTTGATTTGGCCTTCTCAGCCAGATCATGAGACTCAGGCCAGAAAAACAGCAATATCTTATTTTCTGGTATTTGTCATTCGTTCATCTTATAACCTTTGACATCGATTTTTGACAGAAAAGCTTGAGTAAGTTGCTACGTGTTCTGATTCTATTCATATTTAGCATAGGGGTGATATATTCAACACCTACAAATAGTTAATGTAAGAGGGTGTAAGGTTTTTGACAAGAACAGTCTACTGTAAAGCTCAGTAATTTGGAGATTTGTTCTTAAAGTAACTTTACATTTTGGAGGATGTATTCATTTTCATTGTAATACAATATTTTAATTTTTTTTATGTCAACGTGTGGGAGCACCCAGTCAAGCCGGTTTCAGAGCACAATAGGTGAGATGCAGGGAGTTGACATTTGACTCTGCCTCATCCCTGCCTTGCCTTGTCTATGCAGAGATAATCTGGGGGAAGCTGCAAAAACAACTCAACCCGGCGTTGTCTCAAGATTGCATCACCATAAGAACTGAAACTGAATGGAGCCTTAACAAACAAAATTCCCTGAGTCCCATCCCACCACTATTCCCCTGACTTTGAATGCTAGACATCACAAAATTAGCAACAGAAACTTGGGAGCCACTGCACCACCAGAAATAAATATTCCAGATAAGGTAATCCACTCAAGCATAACCCTGCCCCCCACCAAATCAGGAAATAAAAACTGTAGGGTTTGGGGAGAAAAATAGGGAATCCTCCAGTGATATAGCTGGCCTGTTGGAGATTTGTTCTCTCGTTGTCCAGGACGCTGTACAGGGTAACTTCCCGTGGACTGAGCAACCTTACCTGAGAGACAGGGTAAGTGATGAAGGAGCATATGTATGGTATATGGCATTCTATTAAGATCAGGTTTGGTGCATTCTTTTAAGATATATTAATATCTAGAGCACTTGTGGTTTCTATTGCCACTTTTTGGGATCACTTGTAGGTTGTAATAGTGTATTTTGTGCGCTGATTTGAAATTGCAATAGTGTATTTGCCATTATACATATTGAACCTACAATAATGGTGTATTGGACCTGTGAGTGAAGTCCAAATAAATTGTTAATTTGAAGCTCTCAGTGAAGTTCTTTTCCCTTTTCACCACAGTCTTAAGTCTTCTAGAGTTAGTGTGTTGATAGTACTACTCTCAGTCTTCATCAAAGTATAAAAATAAACACACATACAAATATTTAGCCAAAGAATACTTACTACTTCCTGTTCTGATCTTCTGTCTATGTTGCATCATCTGTTGATCTGACACAAATGTGCTTCACAGTAACCTTAAAGGAAACAAAACTATTTTGTAATATGTTTCTTGCCATCTTTGCTCCAAACTGGGCTCAAAAATATATCTGCAGCAGGAAAGTTGCTGTAAGAGATTTTATATGATGTCAATGGAGAGCAAGAGAAAGAATTTCAAAAGACAGTTCTGCTCACCTGGGGTATGCATCAAATTGTGGAGTTGCTGATTCTTCTCCATTGGCTATATAGGAGAGTACAATGGATTAATTCTATCAGGTTTTTGCTTAAAATGCAAAAAAGAATATGTGTATTTATTCCAGCCTTTTATAGCCTCTAATTTAGCAATACTCTGATTAATTTCTAATATATTCACAAAATTAGTGTGCTTTGGACACCTATTTTGGACCTGGATAGGAAAAAATATAGTTGGTGGAATATTCCACCTACTTTTAATCTGTAAAATGTTATCTTATTTTTAAGGTGAAAACAGAAGACCTGCATTGTCATCACCCATAAAGTAATGCAACCAATTGTGTCTTATGAAGTTCTAAGGAAGAAAATCTATGCAGCTAAACCGTCAGTGTATAAATGACAGTCTGGATTATATAAAGCACAAGTGGGAAACAATTTTGTTTAGTTCTTGAGTTTTGAGTGAGTTTTCTTAACATAAAAAGTGAGCGTATTTTAAGAAAGACAATGGAAAGATAATGTGAAGTATTCTTCTCTGTTTGAAGTAATGATTTGCTTGCTAATGAGAAATAAAAGTGCCTTCAACTGTACCATGCACATACACAGGCACATGAATTATTTAGATAGTAAACAGACAAATTGATCACTTTGTTTTTAAGTAGTATCACAGTCAGGATTTTCTTCCTGTGAGTAAAGCTTATACAACTAAGCATATATGCAACTTAACATGATAGTGGAAATCATGTCTGTTTTTGCAGATGAAAACTAAGAATATGAGATATTAGGCAAATTTTGTTCATAAGGTTGAAAAATTTAGTTTGTCCATCAGTGTATCCCAAGTTCTTCTACAGCATTGCTTCCTCTTTGTCAAGGAAGTATGAGCAAAATAGTGTCTACTGCTAGTTTGCAATGAATTTAAATTTGATTTATTGATGCACTTTGTTTGTGATTTCAGCTAAATTTTAATACACCGAATACTTGTTCTATTCAATAACCAATACTACAAAATGCTAACCAGGGAGAATGGCAGAGTGGTAGGCAAGAAAGGCTTTTGGAGAGGTAATTTCTTCAGCTGCCTGAATCAGATTCATTATTGAAATTGAATCATAGTCCACTGGACCACAGTCCAATGGACAATGATGAAGGTGCCCATACGAAGTATAAGAGTACTTAGGTACTTCATGGTAAGGAAAGGGATCTGTTGGCCATGCCCTTGAGGAAAATTCTTTTGGACTAAAGTTTATTTATGTTTTATGGTTTTATTTCTTTAGAAAGAAGAATGAAGAAGTCCTATTAATCTGTCAAAAGTCATCAAGCATATAGAAGTTAAAGTAATGAATGAAGAAAATATACTAAAAGGCTGATATTCTCAAAGTGAAGAACATAATTCAAAGGACTGACAAATAGACAGAGAATAACTCTTCAATGTTTATCATTATAATATTAAGAAAAAACAATCAATGTAAGTCCATAAAAATATAGGTTAGATAAATAAAAGATCATTATAATCTTTGCATAGTACAACCATATTTTTATTTATATAGCAGTAGCAGGAAATTGTGCTGTGAAAAATGAGAAATTTATGATTCCAACATAATGTTGTAATGTAGAAAAGTACTGGTCTGTTATAACAGCAGAGCGAGGATGCAGGAAGCAGCCGAAAGGCGAATGGTGAGGGTGTGTTAATGCGTGTGCACAAGGAAAAGGCTTGAGACTGGCACATGTTTGGCACTGGAGACTCCACAGCTATAAACAACTTATTCATGGTAAGTTACAGAAATGCAAACCTGGACCTGGGCAAAATTGTTCTCAGGGGTAACAAAGGGAACAAAGACATATGCAAAAGGAACCACATATATTAAATTCATATGTAATATGGAGATGCAGACTGATGAAGAAAAAGAAACATGTGTCAAACATGTTAACAAACATTTTTAATAACCCCTGAGTGATGAGGAAGAAACCGTTAACACAACTATTATATTTCTCTTGGCAAAAGACTCCGAGTGCTGATGATTTCACAGCACCCCAGTACAACCAAGCTAGCCACCAATTCTATGACCCTACAAGACAGTGGAATGGAGAGCATAACATTAGGAAGGAGCATTAGAAAATGATGTGAGTATATAACAATTTTAACTGCATTGTTGTTCTTTCTTTTTTGGTTACAATTAGATCTTACGAGATCCTTAAGATTTTACTTATACTAACAATTTTTTGGCTTTAGGTACATATAAGCTGTGCTTCCATTTTGCTCATAAATAAGATTTTGAGCATACCAGTTTAGCTTATAATGATAATTTTCCAAAAATAAATGGAACATTTAGCATGACGGTATACTACCCAGTAGAACAATATGCTTTTTGAGACAGGCATTTAAAATATAAATGGGCAAAATGATTTCGTCACTTTCTAAATGCTCATAAAACCAATTACCAATAAGTAGCCTGAGGGCTGCTGTGAGGAATGCTTTTTCTTACTGTGACATCTGACATTGCATCAAGTGTCATGTCTCAAGGTTAAGATTGTGAAACATGTTAGGAAAGATGTACAGTAAGTTGTTACTGGTCACCTTCTTTATATTAATCTTTTGCTGTGTCTTTGTGAAATGAGAATGCTGCTCAAATTATCTGACAGTGATGTTTGAAGGACTCCACAATATCAAAAGAATCACCTCTATAAAAATCATTACTCACAGAAGATACCATCACAGTGTTTTGCATCTTAGCACACAAGGTGCTTATAGAGACTTTACATTGTTTTATTTCAAGTCAGTGGGTACTTTTGCCTTATGTAATACTGTAGTAATGTTAGGAATGTAATAGTATTTAAACAGAAAAAAAATAATACCATGGTGATATTATGATTTTATGATATGACAGCAAATTGGTACATATGTTCTGCTGCTGGGGAGATTGTTTATTTTGATTAAAAACAAACAGCAGTATTAACACTTTATTGCAATCTAGCTTTGTTGGTATGTTTTACTAAAAGAAATAATCCAAACCCAACCTAACAGCACTACAGTGCTCAAATGAATTTTCTCTCGATTTATTAGTGAATGTGTTAAAAGACTATGTTACTGTCATGTCCAGGTGAGCCAGGGTACTTTGCAGCCCTGAAAGTAAATGTCTTCAGAAAGGACCATGATTCAGTTTTCCAAGCTGACTGACATCCTACAGGTCAGAATTAAAGGGAGAGCAGGAACCAATGACATTATAGTGGGGATGTCCTACAAACCACCTGAGCTGGAAGACTGAGCAGATAAGGCCCTCTAAAGACAGGTAGGAGCCGCCTCATGTTCCCAAGTCCTGGTCCTCATGAGGACTTCAACCATTCCAATGTCTGTTGGAGGGACAACAGAGCAGGGTATAAACAATCAAGGAGGTTCTTAGAATGCTTCAATGATAACTTCCTTCTCCAGAGACAGACGAGCCAACAAGGAGAGGTGCTACGCTGGACCTTATTCTCACCAACAAGAAGGAGCTAGTGGAGAATGTGAAGCTCAAGGACATCCTTGGCTGTAGTGATCATGAATTGGTGGAGTTCGAGATCCTTAGCACAGAAAGGAGGCATCACACAGCAAACTCACTACCCTGGACTTCAGGAGAGCGGACTTTGGCCTCTTCAGGGATCTGCTTCCTTTCAGGGATAAAGCCCTGGAAGAAAGAGGGTCCCAAGAAAGCTGCTTAATATTCAAAGACTACCTCGTCCAAGATCAGGAGTGGTGTATCCCAACCAAGAGGAAGTCAGGCAAAAATGCCAGGAGGCCTGCATGGATGAACAAGATGTTCTTAGACAAACTCCAGAACTAAAAGGATGCCTGCAGAGTGTGGAAGCAAGGGCAGCTACTTCTTCACTTTGAGGGCAGCCGAGCACTGGAACAGGTTGCCCAGAGAGGTGGTGGAGTCCCTATCTCTGGAAACATTCAAAACTCATCTGGACACATTCCTGTCCAACCTCCTCTAGGAGGACCTGCTTTGGCAGGGGGGTCTGGACTAAAGGATCTCCAGAAGTACTTTCCAATGCCCTGCCATTCTGTAATTCTGTGACAGGTAGCCTGGGAGGAATACAGAATTATTTTCCAAGCAGCCAGGAATCAGGTAAGAAAGCTAAAGCCCGGATAGAATTAAATCTGGCCAAGGACATCAAGGGTTATTTTATGGACAATATAATAATCTTGCATTATTTTTTGCATATGTATTTGAATTATTTTATTTATTGTTCATCATACAGTGTACCATCTGAGATGACTTTTGAAGAACATATGTGAAACAACTGAAGCAGACTAAGTGGTCACCATGTTCAAAATGAGTGTTTCAAACACAGGACGAGAATGAAGAAATCCCCTGAAAATGGAGGAACATCTGGAATAGATTAAGTAAACAAAAAGCAATAAGGAAACAGGAAGGAGAAAGAGAAACAAAAACAGATGGCAAATGACTACAGTCAAAACCATCAATCACTGTTGAATGTAAACATAGATTGAATGTAGTTATTAATCAGTGATACAAGACCTTCACTTTTACATACATGTGGCCTTTCTTTACTGTGCATATACGCTAAAACTATTCCTAAACAATGCATATGCCAAGCCTCTTTTAATTTATTTTCCTCTTTCTTCCTTCCTAGGTATTTATTTCAGCAAAAAGTCTATTTGGTGTACAAGACATGGAGGTATTGTAGCACACCATGACTGGATTTTTGACCTGTATAAGCAAAAAACCAGGGAACAACTCTCACCTGTAGCTCTTGTGGCCTTTCTTTACTTGATCCATCCATTGTAGCCTTAGAGAAAAATATTATCTGTTTGTACCATTAACACGATCAGGACAAAAAGGATGAAATTTAAAAGTTAAACTAATTGTTCATATATGATAGTTTGTTCAATTATATTTTGGTGTGTGTCACTTTTATTGTAGTTAATGGAGATCTAGGACTAAACTAGGTTACCCACAAATCAGTGTAAAATGTTATTGAGGTGCCCTAGAATACTGGACATATCTGTATGGAACTGAAAAAGATGAAACAAAACCTATTGGAGATGTAAATCTTTCTCGTGTAGCAACTGGAAACCAAGTGAGATATTCTGAAGGTCCTAAATGGCACCAATGAGCTGAATGTTGGATCCCTATATACTGTTATGGTAACTTAGATATTCAGTTCACAGACATCCAAATGAACATGAACAAATCTGGTGTGTCTAATCTCACCTCTGGAGAGTTAGGCACCTGATCTGAAGTAGTCGTCTAGGCTACTTGGATTCAGTTTGTTTCCCACAGATAAGTATCTAGTGATAATTAAGGTGGTTCAGGGTATCCCACCTACCATCCATTTATTCATTCAGAAGTGTGTGATTCCCATAAACCCTGTTTCATATTTGTCAGTTCTAAGAAGATAACTGAGAAACTGCGGAAGATCACAAACGCCACTAGATTGTTATGTCTGGACATTTGATTTGAGCCCCCTATGGAAATACTGTCTACAGGGACCTCCATAAAGCAATTTTTCATACCTCCCTGGAGCATATACCTTAAACCAGAGTTAATTAGTCTTCAGAAGTTGCTGCCTCTCTCTGATATCCCCAGAAGTTCATATGACTAACAGATTGTGAGATCTGAACTCAGATAAGATGAATCACAGCCATTATCTGAGTCATTATATGAAAAGTATTTTAAGTTTCAAGTAGGATTTGGATGATTTGATTTAAAAAAAAGAATGCAAGAACCTCTCCTGAAATATGAAACTGTTTGCTATACTTCTTTTTTTAAGAACAGAATTTTGTAAATTTTTCTTCTGTCTTAATTAGTAACGTCAAGTGACTTCCTCGATCCTCTTTTCAGAAACAGGCTGGAGCAGAGTTTCACATTCATGTCTAAAGCAGTGTTCCCATTTTATGAGAAATCCTGATTTTTTAAACGGTTCTTTGTCCAGATACAGAGAAAAATAAGCATTACAAAGACTGTAGCATTATTTTACAACATGAAATATATGTTTAAAAATTTTCTAGCAACACATTTTAAATTTGAAAATTCAAAAGAATTTTAACTCCAAAGATCTTTAAATGATGATATAGTACATTATAAATTTTTTGAAATAATTTCTTCAGCGAAGAAGAGTATTTTATAGGAGATAAAATTCTTTAAACTGTGCCCTATTTGTGTATGAGTCAAAACTTTTCTTGGGTTCAATTTAACACATGGAAATGAACTCACTTAAGATTCCAAAAGTCATCCTACATCTCAATATTCCTACTTCAAATTAGTGTATTTTTTGCAGTATTCTTCTCAGTAATAATAGCACATAAAAGTTCAGAGATAAATAATTTTTCAGTATCTACCCACTGGAATATATCAAAAGATAAACCAAGGCAATTTTGTTTCTTTCATACATTTTCAGGTAGGAAACAAGTTTGATGGCTCCACAATCTTAAACTTAGAATATTTTATTCTAAAAAAACATAAAAAATTAACCACTTCCATTTCTTGAAAAAGGATTTTCATTTATTTTACACTTTTGACTTAGCAACAACCATAGAAATACTTGAAGAATGTGAAGAACAAAAGAGAACAATCATTGATTGGTAAATTGACAGTTATGTTCCAGAACACTCTATTGCACAGTGGTTTATTGTCCCCTTATAGATTAGCATCCTGTAAAGTGGACTGCGGGGAAAAAGAGGTAGGAACTGTGGACAAACAAAAATATCAGAAAATGCTTATGCCAAAACAACATTTCCTTTTACACTTTGCATTCTGTATTCTGCAGTGCAAAACAGTTGAGTGAGATCCTAATCTCTTCATGTAAATTTCAGCAATCATTAGTCTCTTTTATAACATCTATATGAATGCTCTTTTCCTCACCCTGACTGCATGCCTACTAGCTCACACGAACTACCATTAGCATACAGTATTTTGCAGAACTTATGAACCATGGGCAGAATGAACAGCAGTATCCCACTCATCTCCTCCACTTCATAACCTATCTATTGATAATAAATTCTGCCATTTGTATTTTTGTCACTCTACTCAGTCAATAACATTGTACGGGCTTTTCCCCACTCCCCTGTTTATAACAAGAAATGTTGTAGCCCCCTCTGTCCAGACTTGTGAAAGTTTCTAATTTTAAACTCCAGTTGTTACCAACATATGGCTAAAATTTCAGCGTAAAAAGACTTTGAAGTAAGAAATTAAGAATATGCCTAAGAAGTTCTGAAAAAAATTTTTGCACTTGAAATAATGAGAAGCAAGGAACACCTCTGAGATTCTTCATTCAGTCATTTGTGAATCAAATAGTAGGGTAAGAGGAAACGGAGAAGGAAAAGAAAAATACTGCGGTAGATTTCATAAACAGCAGTACAAGAGAAAAACAAGTATAAATTGTATTCCACTCAGTAAAAACAGAACTGAAAACCAAAACAGAACTGGTTTTCATATCCAGACTCATAGTAAGATGAAAGTATTTGGAAGACCTGAGTTTTCACTTGGTGAAGTGGAAATGTAATGAAAGAAAAGACTTTTAAAAGAATCATGCTAAATCCTCTTAAAAATGCAGTCACCACACTTGATTCATAGAAAGAATTCAACAGTTTCTCACATCAACCCCTACTTGTGAAGATGTTCCTAAGTTGTTTGGGTTTTTTTTTTCCAGAATTTTTGTATTCTTGTATGATTAATATTATTCATTACAATAAAACTAATGCTATATCTAGGAAATGCTCATAATTTAAAAAGCTGGGCAATGGGCTCAGATAGAGTACACTGAAGTTACGAAAACTTCTATTTTGTCTTTATAGCTATTTTATTCTTTGATAGTCTTTAATAAGTCACTAAAACAGCATATGATCAAAACAAAAACAATAACAGTGATGGAAAATAAGAAACATGATAATGTGGGTATTATGTTATGGAATGTACCTAGCAGAATTGAACCTGGCAAGTTTCTATGGTTGGAGTGGTTTTGTTCTTTTTTTTGTTCATTGCTTGTTTGGTTGGGTTTAGTTAGGAAACTTAAAAAGGCAAAGGGAAATATATATTCAATCATTATTTTCTCCCAACTACATTTACTCTTAAAATGACTGTAAATCAAAGCAGCCAGAAAAAGTATATACAGCTATGCTAGAAAGGAGTATCAGGGAACATGAAGTGCAAATGAAAAATGAGGAAATCAATATTACCGAAAGACTCAAAGTGGTACATAATGTTGTCCAGTCTTCAGGGTAACAGGTAGTGAGAGAGACTCTTATGGTAAGTACTCTGAATTGTGATTTATAACACTTGTCTCAATTTTCCATACATATAAAAATTGAAAAATTAAAGCATTCTCCTTCTTTATAGGAAACTGAGGTACAACAGCAAGGATTGTCTTCAGAATTTAGCTATTCCCAAAGTAAATGAAAGTAGAAATAGTGAATTAAGATGAAAATTCACAATTTCCTGTAAGCGTAAGGAGTCAGGACCTACTTCAAAGAATAGAATAGAACAGAAATCAATTCAGTTGGAAGGGACCTATAACGATCTAGTCCAGCTACCTGACCGACTCAAGGATGACCAAAAGTTAAGGCATGTTCTTAAGGACATTTTCAAAATTACTCTTAAACACTATCAGGTTTGGGGCATCAACCACTTATCTTAGCCTGTTCCAGGGTTTGATCACCTTCTCGGTGAAGAAATGCTTCCTCAGCACTAAATCTTACTAAGAATTCTGTAAGACCTTTGACACCACTCTGCACAACATCCTTCTCTCTAAATTGGAGAGGTATGGATTTGATGGTTGGACTATTCAGTGGATGAGGAATTGATCAGATGGTCACATCGAGAGGGAAATGGTCAGTGACTTCATATCCAGATAGAGATTGAGACAAGCAGTGTCCCTCAGGGGCCTATATTCAAACCATTATTGTTTAATTTCTTTATCAATGGCATAGACAGTTGGATTGAGTAGATTTGCAGACAACACCAAGCTGAGTGGTGTGGTTGGCACACACAATGTACAGAATGTCATCCAGAGGCACCTGGACAAGCCTAAGAAGTGAGTCCATGTGAACTTCATGAGGTTCAACAAGGCCAAGAGCAAGGTTCTGCACCTTGGTCAGAGAAACTCCCAGCACCAGTCCAGGCTAGGGCATGAAGGAGTTGAGAGCAGACCTGAGAAGAAGAACCTGTGGACACTGGTGGATGAAAAGCTGGACATGAGCTGGCAATCTGCTCTCGCAGTCCAGAAGCCCAACTGTACCCTGGGTTGCATCAAAAAAACTGTAGCAAGCAGGTTGAGGCAGGAAATGCTTCTCCTCTGCTCCTCTCTGACAAGACCCCACCTGAAGTATTGCACCCATCTCTGGAGTCCTCAGTAGAAGAAAGACATGGCCTGTTGGAGTAAGTCCAGACAAGGCCCACAAAAATTACTAAGGAGGATGGAACACCTCTCCTATGAAGAAAGGCCAAGAAAGTTGGGGTTGTTCAGTCTGGAGAAGAGAAGGCTCTGGGGAGATCTTATTGACACCTTTCAGTACTTGAAGGGAGCTTATAAGAAAAATGGGGATGTACTTTTTACTGAGGTCTGTATTGACAAGGGTTAATAGCTTTAAGCTAAAAAAGGGTAGATTTAGGGTAAATATCAGGAAGAAATTTTTTTTTACTCTAGGGTTGGTGAAACACTGGAACAGGTTTCCCAGAGAGTTGGTAGATGCTTCATTCCTGGAAATATTCAAGGTCAGGTTGGACGGGGCTCTGAGCAAACCAATCTAGTTGAAGACGTCCCTCGTCATTGCAGCAGGGTTGGACTAGATGACCTTTAAAGATTCCTTTCAACTCAAACTATTCTATAATTCCAACGTCCAGTCTAAACTTCCCCTGGCACAGCTTTGAATCATTCCCATGCTTCCTGTCTTCTCCCAGAGAGAAGAGATGAGTACTTCCCTCTCTGCTACCCCTCCTCAGAATGCTATAGAGAGCAGAGTTTATCCCTCACCTTTCTTTTCTCCAGACTAGACAAATCCTAAGTCCTTTGCTGTTCCCCATAGGACATGCTTTCCAGCCCTTTCAGCAGTTTTTTTGACCTCCTCTGGATGTGTTCAAGGACTTGAACGTCATATCTAATTTGTGGGGCCTAGAACTGTGCAACACATTCAAAGCGTGTCTGCAATAATCCTGTATACAGCAGGATAATCATCTCTTTTGTGTGGCTGGTTATTGTGTGTTTGATGCATCCCAGAATGTTCTTTGCCCTCTTTGCTGCCAGGGCACCCTACTGACTTATATTGAACCTGTCTAACAGCACCCACAGATCCCTTTCTGCAGGACTGCTTTCCAGCCACTCCTCTCTCAGTTTATACTCATGTATATCACTTCTTTATTCTAGGTACAGAATATGCTATTTTGACTTAATAAGTTTCATCCCATTAATCATTGTCCAATACTCCAATCTATTTAGATCTCTCTGCAAGACCTCTTGTCAGTCAAAGTAGTCAGCAGCATCTCCTTGTCTGGTACCATCAGCAAACTTGACAATGGTGCATTCAACTCCTGCATCCAGATGATTGATAAATAAATTGAGCAGAATTGACTCTAGAATTGAACCCTGACGAATACTGCTGGTGACCAGTCACTAGCCAGGTGTAGCCCCACTCAATACAACCCTTTGAGTCTTGGCCTTCAACCAGTTCTTCTTCCAGTGCACCACAAACCCATTCATCCCACTGTTGGACAACTTGTCCAGAAGGCTGCTGCGAGTATCAAAACTGTTATTAATGCCCGGAACAGCTACATACACTTCCTTCCCTTCATCTTCTAGGTGGATGACCTTATCATATAAGGATATAAATTAGTTAGACAGGACTTTCCCTTTGTGAACCGATGTTGACTGTGCCTGATGATTGCATTATTCTTAAAATGTTTTTCAATAGTACCCAGAATAGCCTTCCCCATAATTTTTCTAGGAACTGTGGTCAGACTAACAGTCTGTAGATTTCTGGGTCTTCCCTTGCACCCTTTTTGCAAACTGGAATAACATTGGCTAGCTTGCAGTCAGCAGTGTCCTCCCTGCATGTCCAAGACCCTTGGTAGATCATTAAGAGGGGTTCTGCTGTAGCACCTGCTAACTCTTTCAGGACTCTAGGAGAAATTCCATCAGACCCCGTGGATTTATGAACACTCAACTGATACAGCTGGTTCCTCACAATTTCAGTGTTCATAAATGGAGCATCACTGTTCCCACACTTGTGGTCCTCTGACTCGGGCTATCAGGCAGTCCAAGGTCTATGAGTTCTGTTAAAGACTGAGGAAAAAGTCATTGAATGTCTCCACTTTTTCTTCATCCCTATTGTTCAGGTGACTATATTCAAGTATCAGTCCTTTTATTTTTTTAGACATCCTCTTGTTCTTAAGGTACTTAAAAACTGCCCTTGTTATCTGACACAGCACCGGTTAGTTTCAACTCTAGTTGAAGCTTTTGTGAGTTCTCTCTGCATACACGAAGGACAGCTCTGTAATCATCCTGCGTTATCTGACTCCATTTCCAGAGACCACACAATTTCTTTTTCCTCATGAACTCTACGAGTTCCCTGTTCAGCCAAGTTGGTCTTCTGCCCTGCTTGCTTGACTTACAATACAGTGGAATTGCCTGTCCCTGCGCTTCTAAAGAGTGGTTATTAAAGGGTGACTGGCATGTTTTGACTCCTAAACCCTTAAAAGCAGATTCCCAGGGTACTCTGCTAAACAACTCCCTGAACAGTTTAAAGTTTGCTCTCCTGAACTCCAGGGTAGCAACTCTGTTGCCCTTTGCTGTCATTACCTTGAAATTTTTAAACTCAGCCGTTTCATGATCACTGTGGAAAGACAGTCACTTGCTAGCACATTTCCCACAAGTCCTTCTCTATTCTCAAATAGTAAGTCTAGGAGGGCAACTTTCATAGTTGGTTCACTATATACGTATGACAAGAAGTTACCTCCTACAAACATCAAGAATTTCCAAAATCTGCTTATCACAGAGTCATGATACTTCTAGCTGATGTCTGGGAAGTTGAAACCTCCCATAAGGACAAGGACTACAGATCCAGAAATTTGTCCTGATTGCTTATAGAATAACTCATCAGTGCTTACATCCCGGCTAGGCAATTAGTAGTAGACACCCACTACATCTGCTTCTTTCTTACACTGTGTGTGTTGGCTTACAAGCATTTCAGATACACTTCTGAGCCCTCTGTGCTCCCAGAGGCAGAGTAAATATTGCCACTAGCATTGCCACCCTCAGGCAATGTTACGCCAACCCTTGGCTTACCTTTTGCAGTGCTGTTAGTGTCTCTTTGCCCTATCAATTTAAGTTTAGATGTCATTCGATCGGTCCTGCCAGTTTATGTCCAAAGATCTGTTTTTATCATTAGGACAGGTGGAAAAAATCATCAGAACCCAGCATTCCATCTATCTCAGTCTCTTTCATAGTTTTAAATCCCAAAGTTTTGGAGGAGGCACCAGTCCTGAGGCCAGGTATTGATATGCTGGACTCACCTGTTTCTTCCAAAGTCTTCCCACTGGGAGGACTGAGGAAAACACTGCCTATGCTCCTGAATTTTTTATCACTGTTCCCAGGACTCTGAAGTCTCTTTTGATTGACTTCAGAATTTTTGTTGCAGCATTATTAGTACCCGTGCGAAAAAGAGGAATGGATAGTAGTGTGAAGGTTGTACTAGGTTTTTCAGTCTTGTAGTGATGTCCCTAATTTGGGCCCTAGGGAGGCAGCAAGCTTCTCTGAAAAGAAGTTCTGGTCTGAAAACAGGTGCTTTTGTTCCACACAGGAGGGAGTCACTAATGACCCTAACTCACCATTGTTTCCTCTCAGCACTGCTATTAATGCAAGTTTTGTTGTGAGGGGCTGGTCTCTCTCATCTTTACAAGACTGGTTGAGTAGGTTTCTCCTGTATCACATTATGTGCTTCATCTATTGTACCCAGGGCCTCATACTTGTTCTGTAAGGGTATCTTAGAGGATAACTTAGAAGATAAGGAGAGGTTTCTTTTACTGCTCCATGGTGTAACCTTTTTCCACCTCTCCTTATCCCTTGTGATGTTTGCCTTCCTCCTGGCACAAACCACACCCAGACTGATTTGGCTTCCAGGCTTTAGAGATAGCAGAGTATAGATCCATTGATGAATTTCCCTCTTAGACTCCCAAATAGTCCCCAGTCTGCCCACCTCCTCCTGCGCAGTTCAGCCACCAAGCACAGTAGTTCATTAATGTGGTCACACCTCCCATAAGCTTGCTTGCAATCACTTTCTGCCTCCAGGACCACGCCTTCATATATCCCACATCTGGAAACCCGGGTGGTTGCGTGCTTGTACAGGAGCTCTATCTGTGTGACTGCTTTAGCTCTACGAGGTGTTAGAAGCTCAGGAGAAGTGGAGGACACTTCTTTATGCTGGTTGCTCACCATGCTGCCTGCCTCCTGGGAATATATATTCTTACCTGTTGCAGTTTTGGAAGGCATTTATCCCAGACTTGTGCAGAGTAAGTTTATATCCCATTGACATCACAGAACCTTAATAAAAAATCGTAGAGCAGGGTCATTAACTATGTTTACTCCAGATCAACAAACACTTGCAAGTTTCTGACACTTCTGATACATGGAACTATTAAAAACCTCCACCTGAAGTGAAGAGACTCCAGCACTTGAGCATGCCATATGGTATAGAAGTACAATTGCAAAAAGTAACATATTGCCCATTAAACTCACCAGACAATTCTCCATTGCTTCCATATATACATCATTCTCACACTGTACCAGGACGATGAAATAGCAAAAAAAAAACAAACAAAAAAAAGTATATTGTTTAAAGACATATAAAGTTCTTCCTTTATGATGTTACCTTCTGCTGGATTCAGTACTGTGCAGTAACAGGCTTTACAGACACAGGAGAAGTTTTGGTCTTCTAAAATTCATGCTGGTTGCAGCCCTCCCTTCACACCAGTGAAAACAGATACCTGTTTACAAGGACTGGATAGGAGGAATGAAATGTAGGTGGAGAAAATACAGGTCGTTTTCCTGTATGCCAAATATACTACTACTGTGCACTAAATACACAATGAGCCTTACAAATGCTCCTACCAAGACAAGATAAAAGCTCTGGGGTTCTATTTTTGGCTTGGTTTTCTTCAGTTTCTTTGGGGGTTTTGTTTTGTTTTGTTTTGTTCTGTTTTCCTGGAGGTTCAAATCACACATTGCAGCTCCAAAGATTTTTAGCGGGTTGGAATCTCCCCCTCAGTGAGGACTATTGTACAGGCACAGTTTATTTTGTTCCCACAGTGTATTTCCTCTTCATGTCTGCTGTGATGCCAGGTATCTTGCTGGTATTTTCATGACTGTTGCCTCTGCTTAGTGTAAGAAGAAAATAACTCAGAAAGATTTTATTAAAACAATCCTTGGTAAAGTTATAGAAGACATGAGCCCCAGTATCGCCAGAGTAAGAGCTAATACAGTTAATGTTCCACCATACAATTAGAAATATAGAACAATTATAACAAAAAGGAAAGTATGTTAAAAAGAAAAAAACAACCACAAAACAAAACCAACCAATCCCAAATAAACAAAACCCCACCAACTAATAAACCATCTTTGCTATTATAATACAAATAAATCACGATAGTTAATATTTGATTTGCTGTACAATACAGAATGAATACCATTGTGCTAGAAGGGCTGAGCCATATACATCAATATATTGTTAGTGAACATGAAATAGTTAATAAATGATATAAAATCAAATTTATAACATTAGAAGAGGTGGAAATGTCTCTGCAAGTCACAAGACACTGAAAAGCAATACAGGCATGTGAGGCAGTATCACAAGAAACCTGTGTTGGATGTTTTTTAAAATAAGAATGTGCCATTTCTGTCAACATTGCTTAAATAATATTTGATTCTGTTCTCATATGATTCACTATGATGTTTTTTGTCAGACGAAAATGTAACTCCTTTTGATATATTCTGTGTTTCCTGAAATATGCATTAGAAGCGGTAAGTCATGGTGCAGAACTACCCCTGGGGAAACTGCCCTTAAAATATTTAAGATTACCTGCCAAGAATACCTCTGCTCTGCCTTAGGATTGCCAGTCATTCCTGTACAATAATATCCAAATGTGTTATTTATTTTTCATTTGTAGTAATTCTTTTTTTAAAGAAAAACTGATCCAAATTTCCTTATTGTTTATACACAGTGATAAATATCTCTAAATATTTTTTTTCTGGTAAATTATTTATTATTATATCTGTTTGTAACACAAGTACTGTTCCTTATATTCTCTTATATTTAATATTTTTTCAGAGAGTTGTTTAGACCAGATGAGAGGATAAGTGGTGCTCAGAAAGCAATGGTGACTATTGCAATTATTCCAGGCCCTGTTTCATCTGATGAGCTGGTTTTGTCAAAAAATTTCTTGTAACTTTCAGATAGCTTAAAAAAAAAATAAAAAAAAATGTTTAAGAAAACTTAAAGGTACAAAGTTCTAGTCACCTTTTTTAAAATTATTGTTTTATTTAGATGATCTATGCTTTACTTAGAGAAACACATTTCTTTTAGCTGTTTTATCAAAATACAAAAATTCTTTTTTTGACTTACTTTCTTCTTTACTAAGTTGCTGAAGGGAAAGACTAACAAAATTGTTCCAGACCATGTTACTAAATTGGGAAGAAAATGTTCTAACAGGAAGAAAAACAGAGAAGAAAATTCAAATTTCACTATAAAAGTAGTACTGTGGAAATGAAAAGCTTTTTCTTTTTTTATTTTTTTTTAATTTTCTACCTCCTGATCTATTTTTAATGAAGTCCATAACGAGGTCTTCTGCACCTATTTTTTAGTGTATTCCCAGCAACTTTCTTTCCCACGGTATTTATTGTGGTGTATGTATTTTATATATGAACAATACTGTTATTTTGATCATTTATTTATGTTAAGCGGTGGCCATTAGAGCAAAGTGTAGCATCTGTGGTTTCATTTCTGGTGCAGAGGCAAAGTGATTACGGAATTATGAGCCAACCATGCTCAAGGGTATTACAAAACATGAAATACAACAAAGTTCAGTAAGTTCTTCTAATTTTACAGGGATGTGATTATCTCACAGGAGCTACATCTTGTAGTCACCAGATGTTTCACAATAACAGCAACTCTGGAGTTGCTTCATTGTTATAACAAGAAGATTTTACTGCAGAAAGAAAGGTTGGCATTTCCTCTTCTGGATGAAGATGAAATTGGCAATTTGGAACAGCAGTTTCAGCTGAACTGTATGGTTTACATTGATTAATCTATCACGTCAGAACATTAACCTACCAATCAGAGCTCTGTCCTAAAAGTTTTCTTATCTGTTCCATATGTCTGGAGCTTAATGAACATTTTATTTAATTCCAGCTACAACGAAGTCTATTTTACAAAAGAAAGAATCCTGACCTTTCTCTAAAACATCAGACACTTACGATCCTAATTTTATAAAGCAAGGTAAATTTTTATTCATGCAATACCAAGAATCACCTTCTGTATAAAATTGCAGTGACTCAGATGCTATGGATTCTGACACTGTACCTTAATAAATCAGTATCTTACTAGAGAAGAAACCCTGTTAAAATGAATAAAGTACTTGGAATTGTCTTCAAACTGAATGTTCAGGGACAACTTCGGAGACTATTATTCACTTTGGATGGCATCTTCTTCTTTTATATAAGTACGCTGAGATGATGCTATCTAGGATGAGTCAAATCTGGCCATGGGAAAGGACAAGATGTTTACAGAAATAAACACATTCATCCAGAGAAATCTCTTAAACATACAGAGTTAAACATACACAGTTAAACCAGCTAACAGACAGAGAGATGCTGCTAGATGCGTGTTATTCTTCAGAGACAAGTCTATCACTTCCTCTTCACAAGAATTCTGCAGCTTCTCTCTATATGAACAGTAGAGTAAAATAAAAACTGTTTGATTACATAGCCAGAATTTCTATGGCAAGATTGTCATTGATTGAAACCTAGAGTAAGTTAATGCTTCAAAAAAAAAAAAANACATAATGCTAGGGAAAAAAGCCACAAAACCAACCAAAACCAAACCACCTAACACACAAACAAACAAAGGAAAAGAAAAAAAACCAAACAAACAAACAAACAAAAAACAACCAAACAAAAATAGCACTGCCTTGCTCCAATGAAATGACATAAATGCAAAAATTCTGATCCAGTCATAAGTAAAGAAATCCATCAGCTGAAACTGAGAAGCATTTGCTTCTTAAGTCACTGAGAGATTACTTACTGACCATCTTAAGAGTGTCAGGAGAACCAGGAATTACAAAAGATGATAAATAAGAGAAAGCAGAGATGTAAATTATGAATATTAATAGGATTAGACTAGACCTTTAGCTAGCTTCCTAGATTGCCACAGAGATAGTAAAATTTATGCTGGCTGCAGAGTAGGTCTAATGCTGTACATTAATTATTTTGATGAATTCTACTGTTTATGATTAAATGACTGAAATGTAAGCTGCTTGGTTACTTTGAAGTATAGTATATGATTTAGTTTATGTATACCGTAATTAGCAGTATTTACTTCTTTCATTGCTACCAAAAATTAAATATGTTGAATTGTTTTTTAAGCAATGAGTTGTAATGATGGCTTGCACTTTTTCTTTCACTAGTTAGTGGCAGTAAAGCAGAATTTTATTGGTGAATCATGGATTTATTTATCCTGATGGAAAATCTGTAACACAAGACTGGGAACATTCTATCCTGTAAAAAAGTACATGAAAAAAAACCAAACAAACAAACAAACCCCCCCCAAACAAACGCAAAACAATCAGAAAACAAAACCAGACACAAATACCCAACACATAGGTATCTTAAGTTTTTTTTTGTTTGTTTGTTTGTTTTTTTTTTTAATTCTGCTTGATGGTCTGTAGCACTTGACTTAAACTAGTATAATACATTTAACTCAAAAGAAGATCATTGATGCACAATAAAGGAGAGAGCATAATTCAATAGCAAATCGTTCTCTGTTTTTGTTGTTAGTCTTGCTTGCACTTGACAGTTTTTATGATCTCAAGCTTCTGTGTATAACTCTGTTGAAAGAGCTTTAACCTGTATATTTATTTGAGCTCATGACTAATTAAGGCTAGTGATGCAATGTAGCAAGGTTGTAGGAACATATCACAGTACATATTTCTAAGTACTACTTTTTTTTTATAGTCAGTGGAGAGAAAGGTATTTTTGGAGAAGGACTCATCATGAGTGGTGCTATGAATTAAAATCGATGAACTTCCCTTTAAAGGTACCTATTTCTTTTCATTAATCTTGAGGGCAGCTTTAAAGGATCTAGTCTAGCTCTAGACATTTATGCCACAAATATCTAAGTTTGACAAGATTATTTCCATCTAAAGTGTCCCACTACTTTTATATGCCAGAATGGAGAATAATTGCCACCACATAGCTGTTTCCCTTTCTTCACAAAGGAAACTGGTTTGGAAAATCTACAGATTCATTAATTCTTTATTCCCTAACAGCATCATTCCGTATACTCAGTGCACACTCTTTTGAACTTGATACATCCTTTCTGTATCAAGAAAAAATATTGCTGATTGACAATATATAGCAAACTCTCATCTGATCCGTCATAGTTTAAAATACTGTCTACACAGAGGGAAGAGCAGAGACAGTTTTGTCTGTTGAATATGGCATCAGGCCAAGAGCTTTAAGATTTTGTCATAGTTGTGCCATTAACAGTTTGCCTTGTGTTTTTTATACAGAGGCTTTTGACAATGAAGAAGAAAACTCTTTGGAAAAAAATTTTGAAGTCTTTTTGACTGAACTTCTGTATAGACATACATAGTGAAGATAACAGTCTGAGTAGCTGTCATGTCTACCAAAGTTTGCTTGAGTTTATACTCTTTTCTGGGATAGGTACATTCTACCCTTGTTACAGGCAGAGTGACTAACTTCACTCATAAGAGAGAATTAGTGATATATTTATTAAGATAAAACAGTGATTTAACAAAATTAGTAGCAAATGTGACAGTGTTTTAAGAGACTCGATGGTAAAATCGATCATTTACTACCGTGGCAACATGTGGCTACTTTTAATAACAAGGTGAAAGAGTTAATATATAAAAAAATCTCATCTTCAGCAAATCTGTTTATTTCACTTGGAGTCAGGGGAGACAAGCTGATTTTAAAATTCTAAGGGACAGTTACGTCATTTGGAGGACAGCCATTTCTATGGCTCCTGTAGGGCTATAGCACAGGTGTTTAACAACTAGAGAGTAGAAAGGTCAGAGGTTTTTCCATTTCAAATATCTTGTTCAGTAAAAAAAGTAGTCAGAACCTTCATATATATATTTTTTTTTTAATATGTCTAACTGAAGTAATTTTAAAGCTGTAGTGTTTACTGAAAGACCTTGTGTTGCTCCAAATTTACTGAAGAAATTTAAAGGAAAGATGACATCCCACTTGTATTGCATTGCTGTTGTTCCCTGCTCCATTAGGCATCACTTCTAAATTGTAAATCCCTGATGCTGCAGCATTGCTTTGTCGTGATCCTACATGCTAATTCTAAGAAGCTGGATGAACAACATGGCACTGTGGAAAGGCAAGAACCATTTCCCACTGTGCTCATGTTTAGACTGAACCATAAGCTGCTACTGCAAACGTGTACTCATATAAATTGAGAAAACAGAAATGGATAAGTCTTTTCTTCATCTTTTCTGCCACAGAAAACAAATACAGAGAGAAAACAGACATTTACAGAATCCTTACTTTATTTACTACAAAACTTTAAAAGATAAGAGTACTCCTCTTAACTGCTAAGAGAAATTTCCTTAGTGAACTGCGAATGATTTGAAAGCACTGTAGATATCTACCATGCAACAGAAAAACCTCATGTTATTTGACACAGAAAGAAAAAAAATAAATAAACATACTCACTGATAAATTATAGAACCAATTTTACTCTAGAAATCCTTAATGGATTCCTTATTTCCATATATTTAACAAAGTATTTCTTCAACAACAGCAGCAAAATCATTAAAAGTAATCAGTCTTATTGAAAATATTTGTGAAAAAGATTTAGAAAATTTTACACAATTTGTCACTGGAATACTTAGTATCCAACTCTCTTCTCTCTGAAAAAAAAATATGAAGATACTATGGGCACAGGCTAGCAGGAACCAAAAATTGACAATTAAATAGCTACTGTACATGAATGACCTAAAGATGTAAGGACACAAGGGAGCTGTACACTTTGATTGATATAGTTCACATTTTCATTAAATACTGAAGCAAGTAATTCATCCCTAAGCACAAACCCAGAAGGACATGGAAAGACAAATGTAAAGTAAGGAGATACTAATCTTCAGGCAGGCCAAATATCCAAGGATTTGCGAGGACAACTATTTATGTAACTTGGATAGGCAAAAGTTACTGAAAAGAAGAAATGGAATCTGAACGAAAATGAGGTCCGTACACCTCCAGCTTTTGAAAACAGTAGAGGAAAACTATTGCAACATTATCCAGGCTGATACGTGAATTTTATGTTCTCTCCTTATAAAGATTTTTGAAGGACATCTTCTGAGGTTGTCATGTCATTCGATGTGCAGGACCTCATGAGAGGTAAAATTTACTTTATAGATGTCTTCTTGGCCTTGTTATGGCGATGAAAATTCTTTACTCGCACTTCATCAAATGAGAAAACTGATGGCTTGGATCCATATTGCCAAAATTAAACACGCATGACAAAGGCATCCCTACTTGAATTACTCATGCCAGGCTCTCTTTAAAGTTAATGATATTCCAGGGGACAATTCATTTCATTCTAAGATAGGCCAGGTGAAAAATTTCCTGAAAGTATTTTGCTCACCAGGACACATAAAGGAAATTTTACTTGGTAGCACACATGCATACTGCAAGTGTTTGAAACCGAATCACATTAATCTCATCCGATCATGTAGATACTCTACTATAGCCCTTCCACATTTTTTGATACATCAGTAGCTCTTGTTCCTTGAAACACCCACCCTTTCTAAAACCAGTTCTTCCAGAGCTTTCACAACTTCATCTCCATTAACTTGCTTCTCTTGGCATAGTTGCCTAGAGTCAGTCTTGCAGGTCCATCATTGACCAGAAACCTCTTCCAGTTTGAAAAAAGTCTGCCAAGCTTGAGAAAATATAATGATTTTTTTCTTTTTTTTTTTTTTTTTTTTTTTTTTTTTTTTTTTTTTAGCTAATAGATCTTTTCTTTTTATTATTCCTACGTAGTTAAGTAACTCCAAGCCTTTGTTGCTAATTCATGTATTTGCAATAGGCATTGTAAACTAATCTGCAAGGTGTAAAACTTATTAAAAACATGAAAGGGTTGTTTTTTTTTCAGGCAGAAGGGACTTCACTAAGTCATTTTGTTCATCATCTTACTTTAAAATCTAAATTCTCTCAGGTAACAGATGAGGCTTATTTCACATAAAAGATCTGAGATAGTATATCCTCGCATTCAAAGCCAAATATATTTGATATATTTATGGAATTCCTCAGCGTTCTAATCTCACTCTCCAGTACAATGTATTTAATTTTGCACTGGGACATAAATTATTAAATTAGAAAGACTCTTCCTAATATTACCAGAGATTTACTTTCTGATACTGACAAAAGTCACAGAGGGGATGATTTACCTGAGTTCACTTTCCATAAATGAAGAGAAATAACTCCTTAAAAACTCTTTTTACCTGACCCAATTAACACATCCTCAAATGTTTTAGATTAGGTCTAAACCTGAGGTACCTAACTTTAATGTTAGTGAGGCACTGAAGACAGATTATAAAGGGAATTATCCTTGTTGGAAACTCCAGAATAACTAGCTCAAATACAGCAATCTAATGTTAGTTAGAATGAATACCACTGTGTCTTTATGCCTTCTTTTTATAATTTTTATGACTTGACATACTTGCAGTTACAGAAGCAAAGCATTTTAGAGATCTGCACCACGAAACAAATGCAATAGAAATTACTAAGCATTGTAATTAATTATAAAACGTGGCTTCCTCTTACTACATACTACTGTCTTTCATTTTCTACCATCCCCAGAAACTCAACTTCTTCATACTATGTTTTTTCTATCTTTAAAAGAAAGATATTTTTAATTTTTCCCTATCACACAGAGCAATTCCATCACTTTTGGAATTTATTTATGGATCTTTGTTTATTTATAGATTATGGATTAATTATGGATAATTAATCATCTTTACTTATGTGAGAAAATTCACTAAAATCAGCAAGGCTAACCTTTCATATTTGTAAAATAGAAATTATTTCTGTACTTAGGCTTTGTACAGGTAAATATTTCATCTACTTTTTGAAAACTTTACGAAGAATAGTTTTATTTTCTTGCTCACAACTTGCAGATTAAGAAATCTGTGGAACATATTATAGTTCCTAGTGATTTTTCTGCTGATGTGTTGTAACTGACAAAACTGAAATGTGAGTACGGAAAATTATTAAATTAATATATAAAGAGATGCAGAAATAATAATCTGATGCAGAATAAGATGTTAAACTTTATATGCCTTAAAAATACTCACTAGAATTTTGCTGATGAATTCTTATCTGCATCTGATTCAATAATTTTTTTTCTTTTTTAAAAAATGAACATTACTTTAACAGAAATTGGCATATCATGTAACAATAAAAGGAAACAAACACCCCCCTGATTGCCTCCCGCTTTTCAGTGTTTAGTTATTGCATTCTGTCTCTCAATTCAGCAGGGCATTATGGAAGGGTTTATTTCTTTTGTGATCAAAGTCACAGCTGTTCCTACTTATTGGATTGCTTTAACCCATGAAATGTATGAAAGGGTTGATTCTCCATTTTATAATGTCATTTTAAAGTTCCTAACAGTAATGCTGAAAGGAAAAATATCACTTTTAATGAAGTCCCTCAACAGCGCCTTCATTACATTCACATGATGATGATCATGTAAGGAAAGATTTGCATTCATCCCTGGAGTAACCCCACTGCGTGGATGCTTTTTCCCCACAACACTTCAGAACAATATTTTTTAATGTTATAGCAAACATAGCTTTACTGTTTTAATCTAAGTGCAGATTTTTCTTTGTAATGTGGCACACTTATTTAGTCTAGGGTGATGTACAATAACCTATTTCAATAATGCAGGAAGGTAACAGATGCCAAAAAATATGTTATAGAGTGTAGCAAAAAATTTAGGATATTATTACTCCTTCATTAAAACTAGTCCTTGCAACCAAGCTGAAGCAGCCAGGACAGGTACTGGGAAAGCACAACAGGCAAGATCATTCATTACCAAAGGTTGCAGGGTATCTGCAAGTCTGATCAGCAAAGATTTCTTTAGCTAAATAGTAACATTCACAATGTAAACTGCCTGCAGGCATTGTGTCATTCTCAAAATCTGGATAATGGCAGAAGGCAACCCATAAGCAAAGTTAGCGAGTCTACAATCATTGTATTATTGCATCAGAGTGAATCAGTTGGGTAATTTAGTTGGGCCACTGTAACAGATTATCTGAGGGGAAAGCCATCTTTCTGTATAACCTACTCATTTTATTACTTGTTTTCTCCATGACAACCCTTCAGCCATTACCATTTTCCTTTGAATTTTAAGACAAAGAATCTTGTGTCTACAGTTTTGATTGACTTCCTGTGCATCTTCAAGGCTTGAAAAGCTTCTTTAATAAATGAGCACAGACACCCAGGACACGCTGTCAGTCTTTCTGCTGTCACTATCCATTCTTATCCTACCCCATATACAGTACAATCATTGTGAAAAAGACCTGGAACATTCTAGCTGTTCCCAGAGGAGCTGCTGGAAATCATGGCATAATTTAACATGGATACTGGAGAGAGGACTGGCCCTATTTCTGGCCCATGCTCACTACAGGGAAGAAATGGTTATAACCTCTTGGTCCTGGGGAGGTACTAGTTTGAACTAAAAAAGAGAATCCTTTGATTGAGATCAAAAGCTGTTCCTAAGGTATTGTTCCAGGAAGCCATATTTGCTATGTCAAAACTCACAGACAAGTGAGGGTGATGAGTGAAATCCTGCTTATATATGTATCGTGTGCTATATATTCTTTGGATAAATTGTACCTTATGAAGACTACTTCAATTGCAGTGGAGTCCTCAGGACTATCAGTGTAGTCCAGTAAATATGATCTTTGCCTTTACTAGCACAAGGATTTAGGTTTTATATATAGGATGTCAGGACTTGCCTGGCTTTGGCTTGATATGAGCTAATTTTTGCTTATGATAAAAATTTCCTGGTGATCTATTGCATGACTTGTTGAAGCTGAAGCCCTAGGAACACAACATATTGTAAAAGTCTCACACATAAGAGTGGTCACTGTGCAAAAACCAAGAGAATTTCATGTTAGCTGAGGCTGGCAGAGGCTGTTGAACAGCTTCTAAACTTCAGCTATGAGTGTCTGAGAAGGAATGAGAATGTGATAAGAAAAAATGTGAAAATAAATTCAAGCGGATGCCACCACTGAGGAGGAAGAAACAAATCCTTCCTCAACCTTGTGAACATGATATTCTTCTCAGGGAAGGCCTCAGGGTGCTGTAAACTTGACATTACCCACACCCTCATTCTGCTTAGGGTAGACTGGAGGGCTAGCTTTAGGATCCAGAGTGACACTGAAAGGGTAAGTGTAACACAGAAAAAATGATAATTGCTATGAACAATTAGTTTGTATAACAACTTATGAATAAGGTTCTTCTGTATTAATTAGGCAATTTTGAATATTATACTGCTTTAAATCTGAGCAGGCTAACAAAATTCTATGTTGAATGTTCCCTTCGGTCTACAGCAAGATTTCGAGTATAACTTTATCTCCAGACCAACTTTTAGAAAGGTGGTGTCTGGTGTTATTAGAGAACTGGCGGTGGCAAGAATGGTATTTAGGTTTTTTTCCACAAGCAGTAAGACCAGGATTCACTTTTTCTACTTTTATCTTCAAAATAACTAGGAAATGTACAATACTAAAGAATCTCACAGAGCAAAAGGACAGTGTTGGGTTACACAGTTACCAAACAAATGGTGCTATGCATTTCTGGAACAATACAGAAAGTTGCATGTGATAATATCCAAAATAAAACACTAAAATCAATGATAATTTTAAAATGTCTAAGGAGAAACTTCAAGACACTGAAGATAGGTACTAAATTGGGGATAAATTGGTAGTGCATTTAAGAATAGTATTCTGCATTTAATCTTTTGAATTAATTTTCAACAGAAACAATTTCTCACACTTAAATTTTCTGAATCAAATCAAGACACAGTTATTTTTTTATTTTTTTCTATAAAATATTAATTTATCTGACTAGCTTGATTTTTTTTTTTTCAAAAAATAAAAATTACAGGATAAAATAAAGTATTTCTAAAT
>VXBW01006614.1:1103418-1114781 GCA_013400375.1 Thinocorus orbignyianus
GGGGAACAACAAAACAACAAAACAAACAAACAAAAACCAGTTTTGGTTTATAAAAAATGTAGTGTATGGAATAAAAATTAACAATAAATCCATTATTCCAAAATATCTGTAGGTCCACTCCATACATGTGTTTATTGCTAGTATGCAGACAGACCCGAGGCAGGGATGGAGGTAAAAATAAAAAGGGTTGAACAATAAAAAAGCTTGAATAGGAGGGTATAACAGGGTTCTCCAAGATAACATTATGCAATCCCAACACTGAAAATACCTTGAATGTTCCAAACTTTTTTTTCCAATGTAGAAAAGGTTGATCAGTGCTCAGACTGAAAGCAATGGATGACATGAATGAGCCACATGAATCTGATAGTTTCCTCTTCTCCATGAGGATGTGCTAGCACTGCAGTTCAGGACCTAAAAATAATTCCCATAATGGCATGGAATGTTTCCCAGGTTAGTAAAATTCACTCCTATCAAGCTTCTGCTCAGATGTGTATCTCTATGCATGAACTAACACTTTAGTTCTGGGCAGCACCACTGCCTATTCACAAGTTCTACTCTTGGCTATTCTGGCCTCAGAGATTGTGAGGTGTAAGTGACCTCAGCAAGTAATAAATGAGGTATAGCCAGGAAAGTTAACTGTGATAAATGGTTTTACAATACAGGTGACTGCTACATATATATGACTACCAACTCTATACTCAGTGTTTACTTCTCATTAGGCAATATCAAAACTGAATAGGTAAGAAGTGAAATGGGAAAAAATAAAAATTAACAGTTAGTTAGATTTTGCTAACAGTGAATATTTTAGCAAGACACTGAAATTCTGTTGCAAGCCAAAGAAGGAACTAGCCTAAGCCTTGTGTTACTGCACAAGATAACAAGGATATTTGGTACTTGTTGCAGGAAGAAGCTGCCCTCTGGTTAGAATCAGTGTTGCGGTTTGGAGCACAACCAACTCAACATTCTGAGCCAAGAGTGAAGAGCACACAGTGAAGACTACGAGCCTTCCTCCAGAAGACCCCAGCCCATGACCACCGGACGGCAGTACGCATGCAGCAAGAGGAGGAGATTTATGATAAAGAGTTCCCAGAAATAATTACAATAGTCACTCCTAATCCAGCCTACATTAATGAATATATGCGCTTTTATATAGTAAATAGACGCTTGTTTAGTGACCCGGTGTGCAAGTTTGGAGGAACCATCTCCCTTGCAACCAGCACTGTAATAAACATACCTGCTTTATAACTCTCCGAGAGTTGCAGAGTCTGAGCTGTAGCTGTAGCTGTCTGAGTTGTAGTTGTCCTTGCTTCAGAAATAAAGTATCTGGCCTATATCAGACACTTTTAAGAAAGATGTTGTGAACGAGAGCATGTAGCAACTAATGCATAGTGGCAAAGCAAGGTGATAAGAATATATGTTAGGACAATTCCAAATGAAGGTATTTCCTAATCCAGTCAGGATTAGGAAAAAACAACCCAGCAGTGAAGTGCAAGAAAATTAAGAATCAAGTACACCAGAACACAGTCTGTGGGAACTAATCCCTGCTGCTTTTTAGTATCATATTATAATATTATTGCTATTACTATGATGTTTATGAAAAGGTAACATGTGGGATCTACCACATTTGCTTAACCAGCTAATTTCGTCACTAAAATTAATTTGTTTCTGTAAGTGGTTAGGTAACTTACAATTTTATTGTTTCTTCTATATGAAAAATATGGAAAGGGATCAAGTAACAAAGTCTTTTCTATCACTATGCACAGCTTAATTCATTTTAATTTAAGCAAAGAAGATATTCATTCAGATTTTTTGATTTAACAGGGTTTTTCTCCTGCCTAGCATCATGACATAGAAGTGTTCAGGATAAAAGGCAGAAAACAATGTATCTCACAGCTTTTGGGGGGTTTTAAGTTACTTTTGTGGGGTTAGTTAGACTCCATATAATTACTTAAAATTATTTTATTTATCTAAGTACATGTACCTTGGACATAAACCTTTTAAAACCTTACTTATACACAATTTATATGTTTTCTCATAAAAGTGATGCCCAGAAAACCATAAAGCTGTGCCATGTATTTTATAGCTTTTACATTCTTGGGAAGAAAACAACTACAGAAGCATCAGGACAATAGAGAAAATGCCCTCTGTTTCTCAAGAATGGATGGATATCCAGCTCCTGAGATGCATCCCTAGATGATGTCTGACAAACCGTTTCCCTTCAGCCTGTTGATATCTCTTAGCACCCATTTCTGGTGTACAATTATTGAAAAATACTATTTTAACTGGAAATTAGACATTATCAGCCAGAAATGAAAGCAATAAAAAGCAAACAAAGAACTTGCAATTAATCATAAGAAAGTTTCAATTAAAAGTCTGATTTAAATATGATTAGAAGGAAGTACTTATAATTTTGGAGGTCTACTTCTTCTACGTCTTTCTTAGTATGTTCTACAATTTTGTATAGCTGCTGAAGCACAACCCATAAGGCAGCTCATTAACCACTTTAAGTGTAAAACTCCTTTCCTATCTTCAATTTGGTCAGTATATACTTGATTATAATTGGTATGAGGGGTTTGAACATTACAGATAACCAAATGTTGTAAATTACTGCAGGGAGTATGTTGCAACCTACATATTAGTGAATCAGCTTTATATAAGGCTTCCCCTTGGCTTTCTTCCTGCTTTTCCCTATGGATTTCTCTCCATTTGGCCCTCTTAAGGGCATGCATGCATAGAGAAAAAAATATTGCCACCTGCCCCCTAACTGCTCCCTGAGCAATATTAATGACTCCTTTTTATTCTACATCCACAGATAAAGAATTAGTTAACACCTGCTCAAGGTGAACAAAAAAACCACAAGAATAGAGGAATTCATATGGTACTTTATTAAATATATTATCCTCGAAAAGCACTACAAGAAGGCGTTTTATACTGGGAGGAGAGAGTTTTATTTTGCTTTCATTATGGATCTCTATGTTCTGTAGGGCTAATAATCTACATCCTTCCACTGAAAGTGAGTATGGAGATCTCAGAGAGATGTAGCATTATTCTTCCCTCTCTCCCTTTTTGTTACGAAAAAGGAAGGTAGAGGCCTAAATTACCTTTCACCCAGTCCACACAAAGACTAAATTCAGAGATTAAATAGAACTGAGAAAGTTGATGGAAAGAGTTTCATATTAATTATCAGAAAAACAGATGGCTGCAAAAAGCTTCCTAAAATCCAATGCACTTCAGGTTTAATCCTTTTATGTCATCAGTTCCTGGCACACTAAATGAATGATTTAAAAAAGAAAGAAAATGAGAAGATGGAACTATGAGATGGGACAAGTGAAAAGAGGTGTGATACAACTGCAAACAGAGGTGAGAAACTAGAAAAAAACAGAAAACTAGAAAGACAGTCAAGATATTTGTAGTAAAAGGATCAAAGGATAAGTACAAAGTACTGAAAGGAAGGCGGGAATTGCTGGCAGGTATTGGGGAAAAAGCAGAAGAAAAGGACCAATAACTTAATGAAGAAGTAAAATCTTTAGTGTTGCAAATTGAGCCAGAGTGAGAGGACAGGAGAGAGAAAAGTAGACAGATATATAAAACCTTTTTTAAAAAGATTAAAAATCAAATAAGCCATCATACAAAAAAGAAATTAATAAATTTCACATGAAAAAAACTGAAAAGGAAATAAAGATAATGACAATGACTGATACAAATGGTAGTTGCTCATAGCATATATTATTGTTACTGATAATTAACAGGAAGAAATTGTTAGCGTGTTGGAGATATCTACATTGAGTATAGGTGCAAAATTTTTGGCGACTGTAAGGAGAGGCTGGGTGTGTCCTGTACTGAGCACTGTCAGTTCCAGTGGTCTCTGGTGGCCACAATGCAGGGCACAGCTGAGCCCATCAACAATATTAGTGTCACCTCTAAGAAAACATATCTAAAAAATGGTAAAATGCTGCCCAGAAGAGTGGGGGTAAAAAAGAAGAGTAATAAACAACCCAAGGTCAGAGGAGAAGGAGAAGGATCATGTGCTCCAGGTGCCAGAGAAGAAGTTCCCTTGCAGCCCATAGAGAAGACCATGGTGAAGTAGGTTGCTCTCCTGCAGCCCCTGGACATCCATGGTGGAACAGATATCCACACTCAGTCCTTCAAGGACCCCACACTGGAGCAGGTAGACATTCCCTAAAGAGAGCCTGAGGAGAGTACACACTGGACCAAGTTTACCCTGAAGGGTTGTAGTGCATGGGGAGGACCCACAATGGAGCATGGAAAAAGTTTGAGGAGAAAAAAGCATCAGAGAACCGCTTACAACCCCCATTCCTTGTCTTCATTCCACCCAGAGGAAATGAATTTGAGCCCCAAGCATTGTAGGGACTGGGTGGGAGAAGAAGGTGAGCCTGGAAAAAATGGGGAGAGGTGAAAATAAAGTGTATTTTAGCTTTTTTTTCTTATCCCCAAACCTATTTTAATTGGCAAGAAATTAAATTAATTTTCTCCACATCAAATTTGTTTGCCCATGTCATGATATAGCCCCAGCCAGCAGATATGACCATTCAGCTGCTCATGCAGTTCTCCCCTTTCCCCCAGGAGGGCAGGAGGAAGAGGGAGAAAAAGATGGGAAAGGGAAAAAAACTCCTGGGTTGAGATAAAGACAGCTCAATAGAACAATAACAGAAAATTAAAAACAAAAACAGTAATAACAGTAATGGTAAAAAAATATACAAGACACAAGTAACTCTCATCACTGATTAAATTGGTGAACTGGCACCTACCCGAGCAATGATCCTGAATATCCCCCTCCTCCCAGCTAACCCCATTTGTATATTGAGCATGACTTACATGGTACAGGATATTCCATTGGGCATTCCATCATTCTACCTATACTCCTTATCAGCTTCTATGTCAAGCTGAAAAAAGTCCTTGAAAAGCATAAACAAATGAAACAGTGTGCATTATTGACATTCTTTACAGAGCAAATTTGAGTAACTAGGTCCAGGGGGAGGTATTCCTGCCCACGGCAGAGGGTTGGAACTAGATAATCTTTAAGGTCCCTTCTAATCTAAATCATTCTATGATTCAAATCTGAAACACATCAACAACTAGAAAAAGTAATATTAACTCTATTCCAGCTGAAATCAGCACAGTCCATGGTGACAATTTTCTTTATCTCAATACACAAGCCTTTTTATACTATTTTGTCCCCCCAGTCCCGTTGAGGAGAAGGAATGAGAGAGCAGCTGGCTTGGTGTCTGGAAACTGGCCAAGGTCAAACACTTCAGCACCATACAGTTACACAATACCACAATGGCTATCTGTGTATTTCCCACTTTTTTGTGTGTTAGTGCTGCTTGATCTCATTCTGGGTAGATAAATGTGTGTACCAGAAAATATTTAGATATATTTCTCATCTGCTTTATATTCTACACAGTAAACCAAACCTTTGTCTACATTTACATGGCACAAGAAATATTTATCCCCCAACTTCACATTTACTCCTCTCTCACACCTGCAGTCAAATTTATCCCTATTTAAAAATAATATTTAATGCTGGCTGCACAATTAATGCATAATGACAGATTTGGAGAAATAAGATAAAATCTTAAGCCTGATTTTCTACTGTTTTGTCCATAATGGGATAAAATGCACCACAGCAAAGACAACAGACCACAGGGAAAATTAAAAGTAACAAAATGCAGCTTCCCATCTCCAGCCGCAAGCTGTGTTTCTCAATTGGATACCATAAAATGATCTATATGAATCTGAGTGATAACATTATTAACACACCGCTAAATTAAAAATTGTTTATGTTGGTCATCTTAAATGAGAGCAAAACATTTTTTACCCATTGGGGGAAGAAAGATTGTCTTTTCTTCAAACGTGTTCAGCATGCCTAACCTAATCCCTGCCTGGGGACTCTACACATTACTACAATTCAAATGTTGAATCATAATAATTATGTTAGAGAATTAAAAAACAGTATTGGGACTAATTTTGTATCCTTCCACTTGAAAATCCAGGCTCCCTTAGTTATCTTCAGTCAAGCCATACAAGACTCAGAGGGAGCCATAAAAGGAACTAAAAATAACCTTACATAGCTTTTCTAAGGCATAAAAATGGCATACTTTCACCTCAGAATCTTCTTGGGACAGAATTAAATTCTGTGCATGTCCCACTTGGACAATGAAAAATTTCTTTTCTAAAACCTTCTTTCTAGAATTAGGTTTTACGTACAATTACAAATAAATTGTAGGTAAACTGCACATAATCTGCTTTAAGCTTTGTGTAACCTCATAAATAAAGTGGCAGCCTGAACAGGTGTCAGTTACAGGTGCGTGAGTGTAATGAGTCATAAGATGGCTAAGTGGCAAATATTCACAAGCCAAAGGAAGGTGGGGTTCTTCAGTAGGAGAGTGTAAGTAGATACGTTTTATATTAGACTTCAGACCCTTACTGTGTTGACTTTATTCATCATAATTAAACCAATTTTACATGAAATGAGAGGACGCTTTTGTGTTAAACCATGACAACCTCTATGTAAACCTCTCAAAGTTTAAATAGAGTAACAACATGATTTATGTTTTCTAAAGATAATTTCTGCTTTCTCCGTGTGAGGGCTGAGTAATACTGTTACACCCTAGTTTTCCATTACTAGAATACCTTTGAAATAGTGGAGTTATGGCAACCCAAAAGGTTAATGATGAAGAAAATTAACCCCTTACTGGAGCATAAAAGCTGAAATTTCCAATATTACCCTGCCCTCAAAATATAATATCAGGAAGAACTACAAAACTAATGTAATAACTTTCAAAGGTAAATCCTGTTCAATATTAGTTATTTATCAATACTAATAACAATTGTCATAATCATGAGAAAGTAATCCAGAATCATACATTTAAAAAAGCAGAAAGACAAAGGTAAGACAGAAAAAGGCAAGCAACATGACTTCAAATGACAGTCTATTTCTGAACACGAAACAAGAAATGCTTCACACATTTATGCACCATGGCAATTTTATAAACATATCGGTTTTCTTTCTCATTGCATTTGGTATCTCTGAAAATGAATAGATATTCTTCAATTGTATCCCATTTTCATTTTGAAAAAGAAAAAGAATTTTCGGTGTGAAAATACTCCAGAAAGACTTCCAGGGTTAGCTTTATGATAAAGACATTTTGAAATCAAACACAATTATTGTAATACATTCCACATTAGCTTGTGGTACTTTTGTATCTAGATTAGCATCAAATTAGTTGTATTGAACAGTTTTATTTTGCCAGTTAAAAATGAATCATTATTATTGCGTTGGGTTTTATGATCCCATAAATAGTGCACAAAGTATTACAAGTAAGCCTGTCTCTTCAAGCTGAATAGAAAATTGATATTGTATGCAGATTAATAGAAGTACTTAGAAAGATTCTTTACAACATGAAAATGTTGAAATAGGAGAGGTGGTTAAACCTTCTTATTTAAAAAGAATCATTGCTAAAACAAAAATCTGCTATTTCACATGTAGACTGGTAGATATTAATAGAAATGTTTGAGTGGGTTACTCACATACAAAGTATTGCATTTCCTCATTCGTTTCCAATTCCTTTGAAGTCCAGTGGCATTCTGGGTGGGGTTTTTTTGGAGGTTTTGTTGTTGATGTTGTCGTCGTTGTTTTGTTTTTAAGGAAATACCTTAGGAATATTTAAAAGAAAATTAACATGTACTACCTCCTCGAGGAAGAATATTTGAGTGATCTTTCCTTTTTATTTATTTTTTTTTTTAAATTTCTTATAAGATAGTTTTTACATTTGAAATTATGAAACTCTGAGACTTTCTTAAAGCATTTAATCTTTTATATGCAGATCCTAGGAATTAGGTAGTCGTGAAAATGTAAGGCCTGATTTTTTAAGGCCTTACGACTCCTATAATCATTTCCACCTGTAAAAACCTTCTGTAGAACAGGTGGGTTGTTTCTTTTTAAGTCAGTTATATCAGGACAGTATGTTGCATCCACTTTGAAATCTTTTGCAACAGTCATAATGAATACATAGCCTGCAGTCAAAACTGTAACATTTGAAAAATTGGTAGGTCTAGTACTTCCATTGAATCCATTGATATGTCTTTAGTCTTTGGCTCAGGTACTGACTTGCAGAGGAAATTATGTTTAGGAGAAGGTGGAAGGAGGTGAGAAAGGACAAAGAAAACTTTTATATGTATGTATGTATACATGTATATGTATGAATTTATGAATGTTACTTTTACAAACATCCTCCTAGATATGCAGTTTTCCACCACTGCCAAGTGCCTGCATCTTAAGATCTAATCAACTGGAACATATATTTAGTGTTAGTCAATTTACAGGAATACCGTAGAGATCAATTTATCACAAATTATTCATTGATTTCCATAATTGACATGCGTTCTCCAAATCATGCAAATGGGAATTACATTACCAGTGTCTTTAGTAGTTTAAACTACTTTCTATAAAAGAAACAGTTTAAATAAATTAACACTAACACTATTTAAAACTGGTATTACTGTAACATTTTCTTGACATTGATAAAATAGCATGAGTTGTAGTATCTGAAAACAGTGCATGGTTTAGCATCTATCTAGAGGTAAGATTATACTACAGCCAAAAGGCTCTTGGCTCATTTACTCACAAATATGAACATTCAAATATATTTGTGATATCTTAGGGTGTTTTCTTGGCTTTGAGCTGTCAGTTCACCAACATGGGCTTTGTTTTCCCTGCTAGCTGCTTACACTGAAAATCTTATGGGCAAAGAGGAAAAAAAAAATCCAAGAATACATTTTTTATAATTGAAATCTTGATAGTTGATCCAAATAGTTATTATGACTTTAGATTCAATTGTTAAAGAACAAAGAGAGTAAAAAAAAATACAAAGGAAGAAATTAGTACTAATATTCAGAAAAATTTCTCATGATTGTCCCTGAACTGTATTTTGTGTAATTCTAGGTATGAGTTTATTTAACTGACTATTTGTGAGCTTTTTATACACATGGTGTCCTTAATGCTTACCTGGGTTTCTGGCATTATCATCACTTATCTTTTCTCCTCTTTACAGCATTTTGTGTTCCTGTTTTTCAAGGCTTCTGCTGTCATAAAAGATTTGTATTTTTCTGCAGTACACTACCACATTAGAGTTATAAGATCTCACTCTGCACATAACAGTTGGTTGTTTCTCCTGTTAAATACAAAACTATGGCTCTGCCGTACGAACGTAAGCCAAAATTAATCACTTTAGCTATAGCTAAAAACTGTGTTACAGATGAACCATGTAAAAAGGAGGCCTAGGTATTTATAAAAGGTTAAGACCAAGAAAGTCTAACAAGGCTCATTTTTGATGACTCTCAAAAACAGTACAAAGACTGTTACTGAAAAAGGCAATATTGTATTACATGACTATGTGGCTCCATATTCTTTAATGTAGTCCCCTCCATTTAGAGATTCTCAGGGAGGATTCAGTCATGTTCTCACTATCTGATTACTATAACATGTTCATGCACAGTAGTAGTTCTGTAAGGGGATTTAGTGTCATTTGAGATATCCTGGATTATGAACCTTGTTATCAACCAGCCGGTGTAGAGGAGTGTGATGGATTAACACAAATGGGTCACCAGGTGCCCACCAAGTCACTATCACTCCCCGTTCTCAACAGAACAGTGGAGAAAATGCAAGAAGTTCATGGCTATGATAAAGACTCAGCAACTACTGTCACAGGCAAAACAGATGCTATTTGGGAAAGATTAATTTATTGCCAATTAATAAAAGAGTAGGAAAAAACCCCAAAACTAAAAAGCCAGCTTTCCCCCATCTCTCCTCTCTTCCCAAGCTCAACCTTACTCTGCATTCTTCTACCTCCTCCCTCTTGAGCAGTGCAGGGAGATGGGGGATGGGGGCTGCAGTCAGATCATTATATGTTGTCTCTGACACTCCTTCCTCTTCATACTCTTCCCCTGCTCCAGAGTGGAGTCCTACCCACAGGATACAGCCCTTCATGAACTGCTTCAGCATGGCTCCCTCGGTGGCCATAGGTCCTGCCAGAAAATCTTCTCCTGTGTGGGCTCCTCTCCATGAGCCACAGTTACTACCCAGAGCGTGCTTGGGCATGGGCTCTTCATGGACTGCAGTTTCCTCAGGACACATCCACCTGCTCTGGTACGGGGTCCTCCACAGGCTGGATGTGGCTATCTGTTTCACCACAGATCTCCATGGGCTACAGAGGAGCAATCTACATCACTATGGGTTTCACCATGGGCTGCATGGCAATCTCTGCTCTGGTGCTTGGGGCACCTCCTCCCCTTCCTTCTTTGCTGACCTTAATGTTTTTTTTCTCACTAGTCCCCACCAGCTCCTGTTGTTCAGTGTTTTTTACCTCTTCTTAAATATGTTATCACAAACATACTAACTAACTCACTGAGTGGCTCTACTTAGGGCAGTGGAGGGTCCCTCTTGCAGCCAGCAGGAACTGGCTCTGCCAGATATGGAACGCAGCTTTTTACAGAAGCCACCCCTGAAGCCCTCCCACTGTCAAAACCTTGAAACCTTGCCACGTGAACTGAATACAAGGTGCAAACGTTACCATAGAGTCTGCATCATATTTCCCATTGCTAAGGAAATGTCTAAGGTACACTAGGTCACTTTATCTAGCACTTCACACTTATGATGTGGCACATCATAGGCAACATGGTTAATTAAAACCCTTCAGCTGACTAAATGTATTTTATGATGAGGCAAATAACTCAGGAAGCTCAATTGGCTGTATTAATTAGATGCTTGGCTTACTTGCCTTAACTTTATAGGCTAGTGGCATTTTAGATCCTCTGGAAAAAATACAAGATACCACATGAGTTTGGAAGATGTGATAGAGGACCCACAGAACCAAAGTCTGTGATAAACAGGAGTGGACACTAGTCCTGGTACAGCTGAATAATGTTGGTGCCTTAAAATTAGAAGAAATTTTTTTTTCTTTCTTTTTTTTTTTTTTTCACTCCCCCTCGCCCCCAAATACTTAAATCCAATAATAAAAAGCTCATTAGAATTAAAAGAGGTTACACATCTCTTCCATTTTAGAAGAGTACTCTTACCACCAAGTTACAAAATCAGGCTTACATATGCTCACAAGCCAAGTTAATATTTAATTACTTTATGCATAGTGGAGCAGCTTTGGCAGAAAGAATTTAGAGGATACGTCTCTCCTGAATAACCTTCAGACTAATAATTAGTTAATCTCAATGGAAATGTAGTCTTAGGTCCTTGAATTTAAGAACAGAGTGAGCCTATGTTTGTCATGCCCTTCGTGATAGCTATCATCATGAACCCATTGGAAGAAAAGGTGACAAGGGTACGATGG
>VXBW01006614.1:1114805-1134960 GCA_013400375.1 Thinocorus orbignyianus
CCCCCCCCCCCCCCCCCCGCCTCTGGAAAATAAAGAGCAGGTTCAATATTTGACTCATGATAGACAGTTGAAATTATCCTAAGCATTACTAGCTTGCATGAGTGTTTCCTTCCCCCACTAGTCGCGACTAATACATTAATACAATATGCACAAAATAAGAAAGGTATGGATGTATGGATTGCTTTTGTATAGCTTTGTTTGTTAGTAACCAGCAAGTTGTATCAGCCATCAATGACTGATGTTTCAAAGTTTCAAAGTTTCTAAGTTTCAAAGACTTTTCCCCACTAGAATGCTTTTACTGTACACAATACAAGGGGAAAAAGACCTTTCATATGCAACTTTGTTTGAGTCTCCAGACTTCTTATCAGAAATTTATTCAGCCTGTTACTTTGTTTGAAGACACTAGCAAAATACACACTGATACTGATTTGTGAAACACCACATTAAGCCTTTTAAATCCTTTTTCATGCATTAAATATAATCTTGTAACCTAATGTTCCTAATTTTTCAGTGTCTAACATATGGTGATTATTTGCATCTACAGAACGTGAACGTAAAGTGGAAAAAATTATATACTATCTTCTTTTGCTAGTGTGTATACTTTTTTCAGGAATAAAAAACTGTGTGAGACAACAGAAGATTACACTCCCTCTATCTGATTCTGTAATATCTCCCAAGAATTTGTATTAGGTCTTGTAATAATGGATGAGAAGGATGGAGGAACATTAGTCAAGATTGTCAACATGCAAGGAATCACCAAGGCAAGGTATTATATCCATATTTCATTAAGATAAAAATAGTTCCTTTACACTAAAAGTTGTGAAGATTGATCACTAGAGGCCAACTATTTCATGAAAGAGATTTTCGAAGGTATAAACAATTTTATGCTACCAGTTCCCATTTACTTTCAATAAGAGTTGGGTTCCTGACTGGTCTTTGTGTCTTATAAAAGCTCCAAGTGGTGGTTGCATTTTTGTCCTGCACTACTCTCCAGTCTATTAAATAAAATGTGAATGCCATTATTATAATCAATCCAGGTAATTTTGGAAAATTATTGACTAACATACTGCCATATATTTTTAAGATTGTTATAGGAGTATTCTATGTAAACAACAAGACTCATATAATTCTGATAAAGAATCTTTTAATGATAAGAAATTTATGAGCTTTCTATTTTAATCTAATCTGCCTTAACGTAATCTGGTACTTCTGACAAAGATTACTTTATGGCCGTTTGCTGGTTTCGTTTCCTATGCATGGCTCAAGACAAGTGGCAAGCAAGCAATAAATACAGAATGCTCCTTAGATACCCAGTGCAAAAAACAGAAAAATCGTGAAAATCCTATGAAGAATCAAAATGATGAAAGTACAAGTAAAAAAATCACATACTTGCATAGCTACATAGAAAATGTTACTAAGTATCATAAGGGATATATTTTTAATCCCCAAGACCAGTAAGAAAATACATACAAAACAGCTTTTCTTGAGCACAACATTAATTTCCTTTGATTACTCTATGACCATACATGAGAGCGAAACAGTGCCAAAACGAGAGTTGACAAGTCACTGCTAACATATGCTTTGAGGTAAGAGGTCAAAAGGGATGTAGATGAATAAAAAATACATTGAAAATTAATCAGATGAGATTAGACCCACAATATTAACATATTTATTTAATAAGAGTATTCTAGCCTTGATTGATATATTGATTGATATATCTTATTTCCCTGGTTTCCCTTCATGAGTAAGATCAAAAGGAGTCTTTGTGAACGACACAATGATTTTTCCCAATCAGTCTTTTTTTTTTTTTTTTCTGAGCTGCTACCTCGCTCTAACACTGTCCAGCAGGCAGCTTGCTTCATGATAAAAAAAACCCCACATTCTGTTCAGCCAAATTTATTGAAAGCCTTCTAAGACTATGACAAGTTGTAAAGGACGGCAAAGAAAACCTGTGAAGCACACAGGTGCCCCAAAAGTATAAGCACAAGAAAAGAACACAGGCATCAAGTGTATAACCACAAATTACAGATAGTCAAATACTGGACAATGAAGAAACACTGCCTTTGGAGCTGTGTAAAACTTTTTTTAGTAAGAAAGAAAATATCAAAGGAGTCCAACATATATAAAATATAGTAAATGTCAATCTATCAGGGAATTTCATAACCACATAGAAAAAGCAAGTAAGCAGACCATGTTAACAGACAGAAATAACCTCAAGCAGACCTTGCATGAGGAAGAAGAAACCATTAGTGTTAACAAAACATTACTCTCAGAAAAGAACTTGGGATACTGAAGACACTGCAACCACCTACTTTTTGTCTCTAAAGAATCAGAACACACAGGAGCAGTACAGGGATCAGAATAACACCAAAGAAAGGTGTAAGTGCTACAAACTCTCTGTGTAGCAATATTGGAAATTACATGTAACAGCTGGGTAATTTGGAGTAGAAGCACTAGCATTGTTGTAACTGAACTGACAATTCTTTGATTAGACTACTGAAGTTTTAATTAGACTAATGCTAAGTTCTTGGATTTGAATATAAGGTGTATTTCTTCATCCCATCTAAATTTCATGTGATCAGGTACCTTGCACTTGAATATTTGCTGTTAAAATTTGTGAAACGGCATCTGGCATTTCATATAGAAAGAACTGTATGTATGGTATAAAATGCATAATTTCAGATTTGAAATTAGGGTCTTTAGAGAGATAAGGTTTTGGGAAAGTCTTTCAGCAAAGTCAAGAAGGAAAAAGTTTACTGTTTCAATATGAAGTACACAAAGAGATGCTTGCTGTTGCAAGGAACTGACTCGATTACCAAAGATTTTGGTTGCCCCTATGTTTTTTCTATAACACTGCAAACTGTTACATTTTGTCCTACGAATACATTCAATAATTTTGTCAAATATTTCTACAATAAAACAACTTTCAGATGCAAAAGAATCTGTAATACCTAGCTTGAAGATAATAGGATACGTATTATGCAGACTTGGCAATTCAAAATATTTCATACATATATAAAAAGCAACACCATATTACTATGTGATTTGACAATTTTTTTCTTATAAAGCTAACAGAGAGCTGAATAAAACCTCTTCTCTGTTTCTCACCTTATCACCTACCTATTAATATGATAATGGAATTGACATGACTTGTCAGAGAATCTTAAAACATCCACAGCAAAGCAGTCCATATAGTTTGCATTCTACTGGTATGCAAATGACATTCCAACATCTCAATTAAACCTCTGTTCAAATCTCTATTAAGCCCACAGAAAAGACTCTCACTGAAAAAGAAAGATCATCTGAGAAGTTTAAATTTGTGATACCTCTACATGCATGCATAATTTCTTTCTCCTGACTCTGAAAGAATAATAGCATCTATTACTATCACTACAGTATGCAGCCACTTTAAATAATATTTAAGATATTAATCTATCCTAAATAATGAATAACTGTTTTCCAGAGAGCTTCAAAGAATAGTAGCATTAGACCAGTCAAGAGGTAAGACACATCTCTTAAATTCCATTAGAATTACAATCAGGAATATGGGAAGACACAGATTCGGTATCAGTAGGATCCTTTTTACTCACTTCACAATGATTTTAATTGTATTAAATACTATCTTCTGCTTTGAGGTTCATAACAGTACAACATTTCTGTTCATTCTCAGCTCTTGCTACAATGTTTCTTCATACATCTCAAGTTACACAGAATATATTATGTCAAAGTCTATGAAATTTAAGTTATAACAGTATGATAAAAAGGAAATTAATGTTTGTACTAACAATATAACAAATCTGTACCTGTGTCTGTGTGTAAATCCAGCACATTTAACCCAATTCTTTAGGTGGTCCCAAACAGCAATGCAGGTAGTCTCCTACCATTATACCTACCACCTTTACAAAAAAAGCACCTGGATAATGTTACAGACACTTTTCAGGTGGAAATTTCATATAGCCCAGGAGACTCCCCCAGACAGCTCCTTCTGTGCTTAGGCAGAGTGGTAACACCATTTCTATCCTTATACATGTTAAATAACATGCTAGGTGGAGAATCTGGTCATCCCAAGAGCTCCCCAGATCAGTTTCTGATGCAGAATGTATTAAGCTACATGCAGGCAATTTTAAATGGCAAGTAGAAATTGCAGATAAGACAGTAGGTGTTTTACACATAGTGTAAGATAATAGAATTTGGTCATGCATACCCTAGAGCGGCCAGGTAGGATCACACACCAGCTTGATCATAAGGATTTGACAAAAGCTTGGGGTCTGTCACCTGAATCATGCAACAGACTGGTTGCCATCCAGGCAGCTACTGGTTGTCCAGTTCAAGTTGTTTGATTCCCACTGAGACCATTACCTTTTGCAAGGTATTCCATTTCTTTTTTATTATTATTTTTTTATTTTTTTTTTTTAAACAATTACTCTTTCCATGAGATTTTATACAACAATATAGACCATATATAGTGAATTGTTTCATTATATATATGTATATTTACATACATTGATCTCCTTATATATATGGAAGAGCTGTAGAGGTTTTTCAGTGAGACATAAGAAGTCTTTGGGTACTTAGTAAAACAAAATGTGAATTTGAATAGCACGAGACAGATTCAAGAACAACAAAAAGTACTTGAAATAAGTATAAATGGACTAGTCAGAAATAGAACTTGATATTCGCTGTTCTGTCGGAGGTGGGAGAAAATGTGCATCTTGAGCAAAAAAAAAACAAACCTAACCTCTTCTGTTTTACTAGATGCTTTATTGTTGTATCAATAGAATTAGGATTTATCTAGCTAAAGCTGATTAAAAGAGGAAATTAAGACCCAACAACATCTTTATATATTTGAACCAGCTGTTATTATGTACTTAATCATATCTTTGCTAAGTTTTCTAATCTTATAGAAGTAATTATTATTTTTTTTTCAATGTGACATGCAAATGTTCAATGTTCAGGTATGTCCAGGTAGTCTTATATTTGTTGAACGTTTCCTGGGTCCTAAAACTGCCCAGAGTTTTTGGAATTACTAGTGTGCTTTTTCATTATGAACATCTATTAGAGAACACATTTGCACACATAATTATGACTTGATTTCTTTTTGTAATGTATATTGTAGTTACAGATTAATTCATTTGAATGTTCTTGGAGATAAATAGTAAAATAAAACCTTTACACAGGATTTATTTTATTTTTAAATTAATTTAGGTAAATACTTTTAATGGTATTTTACTGCTTCTAAACATTGCATTCTGATACAAGTCATGCTTATCAATTTAACTTCAGTATTAATGTTGGCATAAGTAGATGCCCAAATATTGTCAGAATGAATGAACAGGTTTTGTGTGAGTTATAATTAAGACTGGTGATGGAGTAAACAGAATTCAAAGACTTTACTCTTGCTATCATTTTTGGCTACACTGTAATGTTTTCATGAACTATGAAGCTTTTCTTAAATTCTATCCTTGCCTTCCATGGTTTGATTTTGGTTTTGTTTGTTTGCTTGCTTTGTTGTTTTTGTTGTTGTTGTTGTTTTGTGTTGGTTGGCTTTTCATTGTTTTGTTTTTTTGTTTTTTTGGGGTTTTTTTGTATTTTTAATTGGTAATCAATGATCTCAAGTTTGATCCTTTGAATAAATTACATATTTTCTGTAATATATAGTATTATGTCTCAAAACCCAGTCTGGTTCTGGGCTCCCTAGTTCAAGAGAGACGGGGAACTACTGGAGAGAGCCCAGCATAGGGCAACAAAGATGATTAAGGGACTGGAGCACCTCCCTTACAAGGAAAGGTTGAGAGAGCTGGGACTCTTTAGCATGGAGATGAGAAGGCTGAGGGGAGACCTTATCAGTGCTTATAAGTATCTGAAGGGTGGGTTGAAGGAGCATGGAGCCAAACCCTTTTCAGTGGTCCCAGTGACAGGACAAGGGACAATGGGCACAAGCTGAAACATAGGAAGTTCCATTCAAATATGAGGAAAAACTTCTTTATGGTGAGGGTGACAGAGCACTGAAACAGGCTGCCCAGGGAGATTGTGGAGTCCTTTTCTCTGGAGACCTTCAAGACCTGCCTGGATGCAATCTGGAGTAATATGACCTAGGCAACCCTAGAGCATATTTGCTCTAGCCAAAGTTTTCTCTTTGTGATTAGCTACAGAGTCTGGAGCCTTAAGACAGAACAGTACAGCTTCCTGATAAGAATAAAGATTTATTTTATTTCCAGTTTGTAACAAACCTTGAATATTCAATTTGTCCAGTGACGCAAATCCAGCACTACTTTAAAATACTTGACAAGATTGTTGTTTTGTAGAAAACATATTTGTATGGAGGTCCTTTGAAAAATAAAAGGAATGATAGAATGACTTGTAATAAGAATTATTTGATTGAATTAGAGTAAAAAGGATGTGGACACAAATGCCTTGATCTGGTAGTCACAGAAAGACAATTTTAATGCCCATTCAGATACTATTCATTGGCACTTAACAGTCATGCATCATACTTTTTATGATTTAAACTCTCTTGGAAATTTTGAGGTTTTTATATTGGTGAGGCAGATATTTTCTTTTAAGAGATTTAACCTGACTTTCCCAAGTCTGGATTCTCATGCTATTCAAAAGACCTTTAAGTCCTCTGTCCCAAATGGATATGTGATGAAAAATGTAGGACCATTAATTAAATGAGCAAGTTAATCCCATTAAGTGGGCAAGTCTCATGGAAGTCCCAGGAATATGTGCGCAGCTAACCACCAGTATAATCAAAGGTAATTGCATTAAAAAACAACATTGCCTTACATAAACAATTGAGGCTGAACTTGTACTCTGAGATATAGATACAGCCTGGGAGAGAATTTCTTAGATTCTTAGATTTCCACCTATATGCCATTATTTTTGTTTCTTATTGTTGTATAAGGTATGTTTATGCATGGCCTAGAAATATGTATTTGTATAGCCTGTATGGCCATAAGGATTAAAAAAATTCACAGCCTTTTTACATGCTGTCACGCTGTTGTGTATTTCTTATCTTTTTGAACACTGCTATTGAGAAAATTTATTACCCATTATAGACTTCTTAAATAAGTTTTAGTCTGTGACTTTAACCCAACAGACCTTTTACTATCTCTGAACCTGAGAGTGGGATGCAGCTGCCTGAAGATTGATGTCCAGAGATATTTTAGACACCTGTGAGTATCCTGACTGCTCTCCAACTGCCACATTACATAAATACAAATCTCCTGGTTCTGTACAAAGTAAATTACTCAGACTCCTAAGATACAGTAAATTGAATGAGACATGTATCAGCAGGTAACTGAATTGCTCTCTGAAAGTCAAAACACCTCTATCCACTTAAAAATACCAGCTTCCCATTTCAGTGAGTAAAACCTTCCCTCAAATTGTAATTAATCCCAGGTTCTGAATTTACAGCACAGTGCTGATTCTTTTTTTATCCCAAGAAAGTAGATAGAAAAGATAATGATACAAAATAGAGTTTATGGGTGATGCTTCAGTGCCTCTACATATCTACACAACTGGTTGATTAACCACACTTTTCTGTAGTCCTGTTAGCCTCATGTAAAACATGCAGCTCAATATCTAAAAGAATGGGGCTGCATGTACAAATCCACAGAGGCGCTAGTGAAATATGTTTCTTTATCCAATGTGGTTATCCTGCATTTAAACCTTTAAATATTTAAATATATATTAATTTCAACCATGTATCTGCTCTAGAGCATAAATCTTCCTCAAAATGTTATCACAGTTCCACTACACTTCTTTTTTATAGCCAGTCAGTTCTGAAGTTAACATTTGTACCTCCAAAACAATGCAAGTAAATACCAGCATCCAGAAACAATTAATGACTCCCACAGTTAGATTCTTCCCTAGCCATGTTTTATGCACATTATGACCTAGGTGCACTTTAATCTCTGCTCCCTTCCAAATGTTTCTTCCTTCCCTTTCTCCTCATGCAGAAACCTATCAACATTGTCAGGAAAGTGCTAGTGCACTGGAACAAATTCATCCCTCTGGACTTGCATGGAAAAAGGAATTCAAGGGGCACTGTTGCACATTTTTTCCTTCAGGTTGAGAGCTTTGATCTTTTGTTTTGTCTTTTTATTTAGTCCTTAATGCTGAAGAAGAGATGAATTCATCATTTTAAGTTTGCTGTCTTGGGGCTGCTTTCAAAATCACTCCTCACCCAGGTGGTACTTCTAAAACCTGCTTCACATGTACTGTAGCAGTAGTAAAAAGATGTCAGAACCTCAGCTGCTCCTTTATTTCTCAGCTTTCTGTGTCATAGGCAGAAGTATCTAGAAGAAAGTCAGTGGACTGTTAATGATATGCATGTTTTTTCTGGATCAAATTTATATGAATAACTGTATTGTGAAATAGAACAAGGCAGCAACCATGTACCTTGCCGATTAGTGTCAAAATTATCACAGATCTGCTTCCTGGAGTATCTAGTGTTACTACCCTCCACTTTCACACCAATATTGGAGGATAAACTATCTTTATTGGGAAATTTATTTATCATGACCCCCAAAAAAAAGAGCTTCTCTCTATGTTATCTGAAAAATAGCAAAAGATATAAACCCGTCCCTAACTTGCCAGTTTATATTAGATGTAAGGATTTCTAATGGATCTCTTTTTAGGGGTTGATACTAAGTATCAGATGAATATTTATGGTGGCAAAACTACACCACATAAACATTATTAATGACATTTCATGGAATATCAGTATTTACATTTTTGTCATTTTCTGGCTTGAGCCAGCTCGAGGATCAAACATGACCAGTTGAAGAGAGTTTACATTTTAAAAGAAAAAAAAAAAATGGATCCAAAATAAGCCTATCCTCAAATCACACTTAAGTTTAAATCTCTATACTTGAGCGATAGCCTTTCATATATACTAACTTCTCAGCTTTCCATTTCCTTTGGTATTTTCAAGGTCAGAGGGTAAGAGAAAAAGTACAGTTCGGTATGCAATTCTGAGAACTGAACACCACATACTGCTTTTGAAAAATAGATGATTTCTATTGCAGGACATAACTGCTAAACCCTTCCCCTCCTCCCCAGCCCTCTGGCATTCCAGCTGAGATAATCAGTAGAAAGGGACTTGGCATCAAATGCAAATTTGAAACAGGATGGTGTGAAGCTGCTTACCAAGCTGTTAGAGACAGAGAAAAAACAAATATCTGTACCAGAGAAAAACTTTAATCCTATCTGTGATGATATAAAGGAAGAAAAAGGCAGATGTTAAAATGATAATTTTGGTGATCTGGAAATCTGGCAGTGAGTTCAGAAATGGTAAATTAAATTAAGTACAGGAGAATAACTACATCTTTCAAAACTGAGCAGGGCAGAAACTCCAATAGAGAAAGCATCATTAGAATTTGGATACATTCACTCTGCGGGCATCTTTTCCTTTCTGCTGAGGTCTATCTTGCTTTAAATTATCCATTGTATCCATTCCTCACTTCTGCTAAAAGTCACCTGCAGCTCTGTAGAATTTGCAGTCTTGTGGAGATAATAGCACGGAAAAAAAATGAGCTGTTTTGAAATGATGAAGAAAAAGAGAATAAGCTCCCCAAGTATAGGGTAGAATTGTTCAGTTATACAATATATTAGTTAAAAATGAGTTCGAGAGAGAAATGCAAATGGTGGCCTACTGCTTCAGCACAGCAGAGTTTTGTCAGCTGAATGGTTTTTGAGTTGTTCTGCTTTGGACTTACAACAATAACTACCAGTGAAGCACAGCTGGTGTTCAGCAGGCAGAAGTGTAGTAGTCCACTTACGTGAAAGAAGTGATTGTATAGGCAAAACTATAAAAAAAGAGACATCAATATAAAAACTATAAAAGTCATCAGTAGAGGGGAAAAAAATAGTTACAAACGTATCTGTTTTCCTAGATCATAGTGAGGTACATATTTGGAATATAAAGGTACAGAAATAAAACAGTTCATTATGTTAGAGGATTTAAATTACTTCATGAAAAAAAAATTCAGATTAATTTGAAGTAGAGTTTCAGTTTGAGTTTTCCTACTTTGGAGAAATAGCTCAGCAGTACTGAGCCAGCTTCTGATGTGAATTACTTTGATGTATATCCTGACTGAACTAGTTTGGAATGTATTAGAAATCTATTACTTATCGAGTTATTATTTGTTAAAAATACATAATTTAGATGTAATCTTTCTTCCTTTTAAATAATAAAACTATGGAATTAGAATTTGGATTGCAGAAACAGAAAAAACACACTTCTGAATACTACTGCATATTTGATCATTTCTTTTGACTGACGAAAGAGTGCAGAAATACGTCAGGTCTCATCTTGGTTGTTTTTTTTTAGACTAAACAAACTTAAATCTTTTGCAACACAATTTGAATACTATCATGAAGCAGTGCTTATGCAAGCAGAAATGACCGTGTTGGCACCTGTTAATTTTCAGAAGTTGTGGGAAAAACCCTGGAGTCACAGAATCAGTTGAAACATCGAGAACTTAAATTATAAATACAAATATAAAAATATACGTGTATATATATGTGTGTATGTGTGTTCGTTTCTTTTCTTGGTCAGAGACCATTTTATTGCTATTATAATGAGTATTAGTATGATTGTCTTGGAAATGTGTATTATTAAAATGACTGTAATTCAGAGCCTTAAGAAAATACCACATATCCCTAGACTTGTTATTTAATTTACAATTTTGGTATAAATTGTATTTATATTTTTATGGTATAAAGGAATAGATTTAAAATGGTATATTTTTAGCTTATTTCTGAGTAAAACCTACAAGTAAATTAGTAAATTCTAATTTTATAGTATAAAAGAAGATGTTAAATAAAATTGAGACAAATATAGACACATGTCAGTTTCAGAGTAGAAACTGAAAAAACATTTCTGACTTAATCCTGTGGGATATGTTAGGGTTATCACTGACTTTTATTTTACTTGAAATTGCAGAAAAATGACAGCATATCCAAGTTAAACCTACATCCTTCCATCAAAGAGTTGAGGGCCTTAAGGTTTCCTAAAATGCAATTTTAAACACATTAACATGCTCCCACTATCAAGGTAGGGAAAAGATTCAGAAAATAACTTTATACTTATTTTGGTGGGTTTGTTTCATTTTCAGAGCATTCTGAAAAGTATAAAAAAAAACAAAAAAACAAACTTGCCAAGAAACCTGCATCAGCATACTATGACATATTTTGAATTCCAGTAAATTCACTTTTAGCCTTCCATCATGTAAAATTAAATTCATGCAAAAGAAAAGGTCAATTCAGAATCTCCAAAAACACTGAAAAAGGAAAAGTCATTAAAGGAAAGACTGGTTTTAATGGCTTAGATTCTTAGAACCAAAGACTCTGCAAATTCTGTTGCATCAAGTGCAGCAGATAAAATACTTGCATTATCCTCCACTTTCTTATTTTCTATAGAAATAAAACAGTAAACATGAAGACTTTTGTCCGTGGGTTTATAAAATGCATGAAAGAGTAAAACAACTTTTAGTTATTTATATCTGAGTTTTAGTACAATAGCACTAGAGTCTTTTTACCACTATCAAAATGTTTATGAGAAATTTAAATATAATAGATACAAAATAATAATAATACAAGATGCAAAAGAATCTATGTCTGCTGTTGAAAAGCAGTTTAGAGACGCCAAGCTAAATTTTACGGGACCATGGGAATGTTGCACCTTCCTGTTCAAGTTTGATTGTGACCACAAGATTTTCTTCTGAAACTGTTCTATGATAACTTAAAGCAAAACCAACTCCTACTCAGTTTGCAAAGAATAACTTTTTGGCTGACATGAGTTACCCCAAAAGTAAAGCTAGATGGAGCTAGAGCATATTAACATATTGCCGAAAATTTACTGCTGCTTGACTACTTGGGCTATATCCTCTTGGTCAGGCCAATAATAAATGGAGGTGCTAAAGTGTGGTTTGAGTATGGTTTCTGGCCATGTGGAAAGAAGTAGTGCTTTTTCATAAAATATGGATGAAACAGTTTGCTATTAGCAAGAGGAGTTTTGTTACATTCAAAATATTACATAGGAACATCATGCTGATTTTTAAAAAACGAAAAAGATTTTTTTAAAATTTTACTATTTTAATTTCAATATAATAATTTATTTTTGCCCAGACTAAAATCTTAATTTTTAATGAAGTTCAATAAAACATTTACAAAATTAAAAATACAATTTTAATGGGTTCTCAAATGTATATGTGTGTGTATACAAGAAATATCTAAAGACAACACTTGATATTTTTAATTCAATGTTATAGTAAACTCCCATTCCTATTTCTTTATTATGCAGAATGAAAAATTCACAAAATACGGGAATTATTAGAGCAGCAAATGTTGTATTTTATAACTTACTCTGAATATTACAGATTTTTGCTTCAGAGGCTTGTTCACTGCAGGTTTCAGTTCAGGTGCAGTACTGATTAGGAAGGAAGGGTGAACACTGTGGATAAGCACAGTAGATTTCCTGTCATATGACGTAGAATACATATCACACAATGTTAATGGGGACAGAGAAAGTTAATTTTCATCTTAGCTTCCACTGTTAGCCCTTCCATTTCACCTGTCAGTAATTACATGCCTCATTCATGGCATATTTATGAAGAATTAGAACAGCTTTCTTTAGAATTTTTTAGCTGATTGACTTCCTTGTAAGCAGTCAGCAAATCTATCTAACTGTAACGCAGCTGAAGTTCTGTGTCTACATGTGCACCATTATCCAAAGTATATGTTGGAGGGGCTTTTGGTAGCCTTGACCCATAACCTACAGTCACAGTCAGGAATTAAAAAAAAGGTCTCTCACTAGAACTTACTTCATAAGTATTATCAAGGGCATAGAAAACATGTGTCCCTTTGCAGGACTGTGGCAAATATCTGCAGAGAAAAAACATGTTTTCCTTCGGAATGTGGAGTTCTGGTCTTCAGAAGCAGAACAGGATGACACAGACTGCAGCTTACAGCAGATTCTCATTAGATGTAACATCTTAATAGAAATAATTTAATTTTTCAGTACAAGCAGTCCTTGCCCTACTAAAAGGTTAATACTCAATGCCATTAGTTGACAGATTTTAAGAACAAAGAATAATTTTTGTAATAGTTGCAAACATCTTAGCAGGATATGTACACCTAGAAAGGACAGAAAGCCTAAAAATCTAACATAATTATAGATGCACATTTTATTTTTCCTTCCATGGAGAACCTCCTCAAAACCAAACAACATAAACCTCTCTGCCCCAAACCAACCCCTCAAATCCACCACAAAACATCTCTGTCTGTGGCCATCTTAAATCCTTAATAGTATCTTTCACCACTGAGCAATCCTAATTGTTACAGAACCTAGCTAAATGTATCCTAAGGAAATTAATGAAACTCTGAAGGATCTTTCTGTTACACAAAAGTACAAAGAAATGGAAATATAAAGATTTGCTATATAAGTGGAACTAAGAGCTCACATTTTTGCATTTTAGCAGGTTCCCTGACTGGGGTATCCAGTATAAACACAGCAATAGGAAGGTGTAACAAAGTTTTGTCAATTAATGTAAATTAATCCATGTGATTTAGTAAAGAACAGGAATATTACAAAAGTATGATGGACTGTCAACAAATTGTACCATGAGAATAGTCATATCAGACATACATTCTATTCAGTATCCTCTCTTATTCAGTATCCAGATGTTGCATGTGGAAAAAGCACAAGAAACTATTTATATATGTCCTTGGTTTTCCTTCTAGTGATCAGCAGCTCAAAAACATCCCAGGACAAAGATGACGTTTTTGTTCTTAATGGTGATGAATGCTTTGCCCGCAAACACTATGTGTTTCGTACTTCCTTTTTGAATCCACATAAGCTTCTGGTTTCCAAGACATTTTGATCAAAGAGTTCTATAGTTTAACTTTGCTTTATACATAAGTGTGTTGTTTTATCAAATATATTATTCTGCCCTCTTTGAACCTAAGATTTCTTATTTGTGTCTTATTTTTTCTCTTATGAAAAACTGTGAATTTTCATTCTCCGTTCTTTCCTTTTTAAGGACACTTAAAACTTCTTGGACTTTTAAGTAAATCTATCATCTCTTTTCTGGTTGAAAAATCATCTCCTTAATTATTCCTAGCATGGAATCTGTTTCAGTTCTTTCCAACAGCAAATTTGTCATTCATGTCTTTAACTCCTTTGGTCTTGCTTTTTTTTGAAATCGAGATCCCAGACTGCAAAGCTAATTGTAGTTCTCTTCATGTGAGTGTACCAGATATTTATATTGATTCACTAGTTCAGGTTTTTTTATTGATTTCTTCCCTTATTATTTACTGGTAAATTGCACTGTATAGAGATGTCCTTCTGCAATTCATTGCAGATGTTAGCATCCTTAAGTTTGTAAACAATTTCATGAGCAAAGTCTGTCACCAAGTTTTCAAAGACATTCTTATGTTCCTTCCATATCCACCATCAAAACTGGCCACCAGTTCCTACATTTGACTATTATCTACAAATTAGTTATTTATGATAAAGCTTATCTCAGAGTTCACTTTGTTATTCTGCAAAGGTAACTAAGTATGAGTTTAAACATCTGAAGAAATAAATTAATATAAACATGGTCACTAAAAACTTGTAACAAACCTCAGCTGTCAGCGTGGGAAGTGTAGAAGTGATTATGTATGTGTTCAGCTTTTTGGCAAAGGCAGTTTGCCATAAATGTAATCATTTCGGCAGCATATGCAAATAAATGTAAAATATGAAAGAATTTTTTTATAGCTCTATTTCTGAATACTGCTTTCTTATCAACAGTGAAGATACTGAATCCACAAGAAAGACAGGCAGCCAACTTTTGCTTGATTTAGGAATATTTTTTTTTATTCCTACCTGAGGAAATACATGGAAACAGTAATAAAAAGAATATACACACTGTATATTTATCCTGCCAAAAAAATTAAAAAAAAAAAAAAGTAAAAAAAAAGTTCATATTTGCCAGAATTAGTCTTATATAAAGTTGTTTTATTGTAGCAGCTTCTATCTGAACCTCGCTACCCCCAGGAGCTTTCCACAGTCTGTGAAAAGAACAAAAAGTGATTCAGATCTCTGATAAAATAATGGTTGATTGTTTCACATTCTACTTAAAATCTATTTATAAGTAGAGTTCCTCAGGGGTCTATCTTGGGTCCTATTTTGTTTAATAGCTTTTCCAATTATATGGAGGAGGAGGAGACCAAGTTTGTGGATGACTCTTAAGATCTATGGGTTTACGTGTGTGTATTTGTAGATGCAGTCAATATGCATGAGGGCACAGCTGCCGTCCAGAGGGACCTAAACAGGCCAGTGGAATGAGACAGCAGAAACTACACAGTAAGCAAACGCAAAGTCCTGCACTTGCCCTTGCCAGCCCCGTATTGGTCTAGGCTAGTGACTGGCTTGGATAGAAGTTCTGCTGTAAAAGGTTTAGAGGTCCTTTTGGTGTTCCTCATGCCCTGACAGCAATGAATTCTAACAGTTTACTGGGCTACATCAACAAAAATGTAATCAGGAGATAGAGGGTAGTGATTATTCTCCTATACTCAGCACCCAGCCTGCATCAGGAATACTTCACCCAGGTTTAGAAACACAGTACAAAAAGACGTAGATAAACTTGAGCAAACCCAGCAGAGAGTGATAAACATTAACAGAATTTATGGTGTTTAGTAGCTGAATGAGGTTATGATGTTGAATCCTCCATGTAGAACAAAAACAGCAGATAGAAATGATCAAATCTGCTGACATGATAACAGGAGGTGATCCATGTCTCACAACTGTACAGGAATGCTGTGAACACAACTGCTCAATAGACCTGAAACGTAGTATTGCAGTGCGACATCATTCCAAATTCACAGCTAGCCTTGGCTACGTAGTGTGTTTCAATGTACAACAGTCTAGCACCACACCATGCTTTAACGTGTAACTGTGGTGTAGTGCTGGGTGATAATGAAAATACTTGGCCCGCGCCTGATAATGTCTGTTCAAGAAATTCAACTAAGTAATAAACACTACTCTTTGCTGTCTCTAAAATGACTCATTCACTTGAGGTGATTTGAAAATATTGTGGAATATTTTGATTTTGTCCTATTAGTGAATGAAAGGCCAATTCTTGTCTCTGTTGGCACTCTTAAATTAAGGTTGTATGTTAAATTTACCAACCTATATTAAAGGTAGAAAGTACACCTCAACTAACTGTTACTTTTAGATTGATCAACTAGCTATTTCATTTCCAGAAGTTCAGCCTCTTTCAGCCTCATAGACACTTCCTTCTGCATTTCTATCAACGTTGTAGATGGCTGCATAAATGTTGACAGCCCTTCTGTTTGGGTTAAAGAAGGTAACTAATTTCTTTTTTTTTTCTTTTTCTTTTTCCTTTCACATGTAATAATTGGAGAGAAAGAAGTATTTTTTAGTGCTTAAAATTCAAAATGGAGGAATCAGGGTAGGTACTAATGTAGTTCTTCTGTCAAATCACAGCATACCCTATTATGTTTTCATCCAAGGCAAGTTTCATGTCACTCAGAAATCTCTGTCACTTAATTAGATTCTCAGAATAAGTTGCAGAAAATTGGCTGTGTTTAAAAGAAATTATAAATATTCCAGCCATTAAATTAAAAAAAAAAGAGTTTGATCATTTTGCTATACAACAACTTGCATGAACAGTTATGCTAATTTAAAACTGTTGAATGGAGAATCTGCACAAGCCTTAGAAATTTTAAAATTAAAGTACTGCTAGCCCTTTAAGGAGAAGCAACCTTACAGTAAGATCCAAACTGATTTCGGGAAAAAAAAAAAAAAAAAAAAAAAAAAAAATCCCAAAACCAAACCAACCAAACAAACAAAAAACCCTCAAAACAACCAAAACCATCTTTAGCAAGTAGTGAAATTACACACTTCCTATTGGAAGACTTCCCCCGGAAAAAGGACTATTCTTCCCCAGGAGAAAAAGATAATTTTAGAGTGATAAGAATTTCTAAAAAATAGACAAGCTTCTACAGTATAACTTTCTGTCCAGTAGATAAATAGAGAACTGTCATGAGCAGAAGGAATCACCTATGATTACATAATCTGGCTTTGTCAATGCAAAGGTCATGGAACTCTTTACAGTACATCCATCTTTTAATTCAGCTAAATCTGATTAAATACTAATGTATCTTTCAGAAGGAAAATTGTTTGTTTGTTTGTTTGTTTGTTTGTTTTGTAAAGGTATAAAATGCTGGAAAATTACTTACATTTTTAAGTAATCACTTTCTTCCATTGGATATTTATTTTTACGAGTTATTCCTACACATTTAGGTTTTATTTGTTGGTATATTTTATCTATTTTTTTTAAAAGCCCTGAAATTTCCAGCAACAACTGTTGTGCAATTTCTTTCCCCATCTACCCTCTACCCTGTCAGTGGGTAATTTTCCTTTCTTTCTTTCTTTCTTTTATGTGCACTGTTGCCAAGACCAGATACCCAAGAACATTCTTTTGCTTAGGAAAACAGTGATGTGATCAAGAAGCATCAAAAACAGTGATAATTCCTGTATGCTGTGGGAACTAATAGATCTATTTGGTTGTCTAAATGTAGGCATGAAGTGCCATTTGAGATGCCTTAAAGTATCTAATCTGACCTCCAACTGTCACTCCAGAAGAGCTCAAGTCATATCTTATGTCATATCTGCCAGTTCCGCATAGATATGCAGTAAGCATCTAACTGTGCGCAACTAAATCCAGGAACAGAGATCTGTTCAGCTCATCCTAAAATAGACAACAACATTCGGTCAACTAAGTAGCTTTCCAGACACCACTGGGAGCTATTCAGTTATATGAACATAGATGTCTAAACCTATTTGAGACTTTCTAGTTTATCTCAGATATCTGCCAGGACTGATAGATAAGGCACTAGACTTTGTACAGACCTGGACCTTTCAGAAATGGCAGCAGGAGGCTCTACGGGGTTCTGTAGGATCTCTGAAAGAGTAGTAGTTGAAATTTCTAGAAACTGATTGAAGTCATGAAAAATAATCTCCTAACGACATGACTCTCAGTCTCCACTGATTTCAGCAATAGGCAAGAGTGTTTCACTTAAATTCCTGATTTATAAAGCTTATGAACATTCTGGCTTTGGATTTTCCTTGAGTTCAGTGGGGAAGCAATATGCACATCTATCTCTTTTCCAGGCAACAATATAGTTTTATAGATGTCATAGGACAGAAGCCTATAGGCAAGAATAGGCACAATTGTCCACCCATAAAGTTCCTGCTGTGTTAGTGTGGAAACTGCTGCCCCTCCTCTGAATGCACCAAATACCAGCTTTAAGAGGAGGCTTTTTAAGAGGTAGTTGTAGGAACAGAATCAATAAAAGTGCGTGGTCCAGTTGCAAGCAGCATCATGACCCTGGGGAGGTGCCCAGTGCCTGAGGCTGGGGCTGCCCCACCTGCCCTGTTCCTGGCTGGGATAGTGGGACAGGACCTGGCTGCCACCCCACAGGGAGCAGCTGGCCCTAACAGTTCTGTGATCCTGCCCAAGCCTTGACTGGTAGCCTGTGTGTTAGACATAGCAGTTCCACCTTGAGCTCAGACTTCTGTTTGATGTTGGTCATCCATGAGTATGTTCCTTTAAGGGGTATTGTTTTCATATTGTTTTCGGAATGGTGAGCATGAACCACCAATGGCCTCACTCAGGCTAATCTCTTTGATTTTTGACAAAGCGATCTAGTGGCCATTACCTGGGCTACTATCACAGTCCTGTTTCCTGCTTGAAACGTGTTAAAAGGCTGTAAAGTTGTTCTTTTCTCTCTCTTTCCTGGTTTCTTTTCCATGCTCACCTAAACCATTACAAGAGAGCACATATAGTCCAGAACTCATCAGTAAGCCTTCGCTTCATCTGTATTGCTTTTGTTTTCCCAGTATCTATCAGAATCTAGTAAGTTAAGTGTTGAGCAGATGTAGCCAAGGTCTCACTTAACTGCATGGTGCTGTTAAGTAGCAACAGTGGAGAGTGATTTTACTATTTTGCTTTTCCTTGCTGCAGTCCTTGCTTGGCTTGATAAATTTGATAAATTTCACAGCCAATTTAAAAAACACTTGAAACAAGTATTTTACAGGCAGTCTAGATATGCCATGTTTTAAATGATATTGTATGCTGAATAAAAACTATACTCAAATATACAGTCTGTACACAAATAAATACATTGTGCAATACATAGAAATTACTGTCTAATCATCACTCTTTGTTCAAGGCACCATATATATTTCAGTTTAAAAATATTGCTACTGCAAAGAACATAGATTAAGTCAGTGCTATATTAGTCTAGTAATACATCTCTGACACTACCACCATCTATATTCTCTACTTCAGAAATAAATGTAAATTTTCTTTATGAAGTTATGCAATAGTAAGTCTTAGCTTCATTAGTAGATGGCAGTTTTTCAGTCTTGTGTTCCAAATTGTTTGCTTTACTGATAAACTTATTCTTAACCACTTATTTTAAGTTAAATCTAATCCGAATCTTTGTTTTAAATTGTGATCATGAATACCACAAATCAATTAAACTTTGTCAAATAAATGTAATACTAGTAATGAATTGAACAAACACTAACATACCACACTTTCTTTTGTAACTATGCTAAACTCATCTTTATCAGATTACTATCTGTTTCTACACTTTTAAAAATATAAAATGCAAAACCAAAGTGCATGGAAATCACGTCCATCAACCCCCAGACTGCTTACCATTTAAATGTTTTTTTCTTTTGCAATTAGTAAAAGCTGTTCAGCATTACAGCTGCTTCACAAAACTCAGAGAACATTGTGAAGGACAGAGGAATCATGAATTCTGTTTTAGAAATAAAGAAATGTAGTCACAGAGTGGCAAAGCAATTTACTTTAGATCACTCATCAGGCCACTGACAGAGCTACATGTTATCATTTGATGCATCCCTGAATGCCTCTAAAATGAGGTGTTAGATATTTAAATTAGTTTGAATTTGTTTCACAGCTGCTTGCAGACACAAGGTTAAAGGTAAGTTATAAAACTGAGGTGCACAAAGAGAGCTGTTATTAGGGCAGGGCTAAATACTACCTTCAGTACTTTATAGCAAACATAAAAAAATACTTACACATTTACACACACACATACACTTATA